>PVJI01004202.1:0-111861 GCA_004026765.1 Micronycteris hirsuta | reverse complement strand
AAGTGCTGGAAACAACCTAAGTGCCCATCTACAAATGAATGGATCAAGAAACTATGGTACATTTACACAATGGAATTCTACGCAGCAGAGAGGAAGAAGGAGCTTATACCTTTTGCAACAGCATGGATGGAACTGGAGAGCATTATGCTAAGTGAAGTAAGCCAGGCGGTGAGGGACAAATACCATATGATCTCACCTTTAACTGGATCGTGAACAACAGAGACAGAAAGCAAGCAGGGCATGGACGGAGACATTGAAATTAAGAACAGTCTATCAATGGCCGTGGGGGAGTGGGGACAATGGGGAGAGGCGTTTTCAGGAATCACTGTAGAGGACACATGGAGGGAGCTAAGGGGGAGGTGGGAGGCTGGGGGGAAGGGGGGGGGAGGGGGGAGGGGAGGGAGAGGATGCAAATAACTGTAATTGAACAACAATAAAGTAATAAAAAAAAAAGAAAAAATGAGACTTCTTTCAGGTGTATAAGATTTTAATTTGTCATCTGTGCATTATATTCTGTGCTCATCACCCGATGTCTAGCTATTAATCAATGTTATCTCAATAAATTGAATTTAAAAATTGGCAAAGGGCATACATAAACTATATAAATTTCATATATAAATAAAAATTAGACAGCATTGCTTATAATAAAATAAAATTTTAAATTGATATATTTTAAGGAAGACTGTATTCCTCCTTTCCAAGGAGGTCAAAGAATGTATACCTCTTAGTAAGCAAGCTGATATGGTTTGATTACCAATAACAAAATGGAAAAGCATTGTCTTTGTGCTTTTTTTTTATTTTTAAAGATTTTATTTACTTATTTTTAGACAGAAGGGAAGGGAGGGAGAAAGAGAGGGAGAGAAACATCAATGTGTGGTTGCCTCTCACATGACCCCCACTGGGGACCTGGCCTGCAACCCAGGCATGTGTCCTGACTTGGAATCGAACCAGCAACACTTTAGTTTGCAGCCCGCGCTCAATCCACTGAGCTATACCAACCAGGCTCTTTTTGCCTTTTGTATCCCACAATATTAGTAGCCAGCATCCTCACCCTCTTCAGAAACCCAGTGTGATAGGTATACATTTGTATCCTTTCTGCCTCCCATTCACCATTGTAACTTGGAAAATATAAAATGCATTTTAAATGTAATCTTCTTGAGAATAGAAAGCATGCATTTCTTTCCATGTTGTTTGCATTGAGACTTTAAAAACTACTTGGAACAGATAAAACTTATAATGAATATTTTAGTATATAGCATTTCTACTTCTTTCATTTCCAGTTTAATAACCCCAAGAACACATTCCTCTGCCTGAATTATCCCTGCCATGGGCAAACATGTTGCACTAAAATTTTGCTGCTATTATTTTAAAGTCATAACACCAGTTGTCTCTATTTCCTTCATGGGCCACTAAGCTGCTGGTCCACTCTCTTTTTAGTTCTCTCATACACAGAATATTTGCTTTTTTATGGAACCCCACTCCCCATTCCATAACCTATCTATCTGTTCATTCATCTAATTTGTTGTCTTCCGCATTATCTTACCTAATCTATTCACATAGACTTATGATTATATGTTTGTAAATGAAGTTATACCTGATTCTGAAAATACATCCATATGTCATTTTTTGGTTTACAAGTTTCTCCTGTCAAGATCATGGCTATCTGTGCATTGATTACATGAATGTAGGGCTCTTTAGTGTGTGTTTGTGTGTGTTATTTATTAATGGTTATGTCTGGGTGAGTGAATCAAAGTGCAATTGCTGGATGAAGATCATGTTTTTACAATGATTGTGTTTTAATCATGAATGCAGTACAGAGAAATAAGATAGGTCATGAAAAATAGATTTGGTCAGCTGTATGCAGCTGTGGCCACCCATATTTGATGCAGGGTTTTTACTCATAAACCCCAATACATGCTTAATTGTAATCTTACTTTTTCTTATCATTATTATTAGACTAGTATTTATATTTTGATATCCAAGTAGTGAACGTTTCAGTTTCCCTTCCAAGTTTATTTCCAACTTTTTTTTGGAAATTTCTGTAAAATAACAATGACCAAACTTCTATGATAAAAATTTTAATCTCTTCTACCACCAAGAGAATAGGCACAAACACATGTTAACATACGACTGGCGATATCAAAATAAAATTACTTTCTTTGGTTTTCTCTTTATCATTTTGCCCCAGTAATTATGTATCTTCATTTTCTTTAGAAAAATCTAATTCTGGGATTGTATTTTCCCATTTCTCATGCATTCTTTTTGAATGCTGAATCAAGTAATCCCTGGGGCAATTGCTATGGACATATCTTGTTAAAATGCCAAGAAAATAACTCAAATGAATAAATCAATGCCACAAGAATGATGCTTAGAACCTGGATTATATCAACAATATCTTAAAATGCCATCTTTCAGCTGCCCATTGCATCCCAGGGGGGCTCCAATCAATGGGCAGCTCTCCGCACCATATGCGCAACACAACAGAAGCCCAGAGACGAAACGCAGATTAATTCCCGCGAAACAGTAACAAAAGCATGAATCCCATAGCTCTGTTCTTTCCAAAGGGTCCAATTTATATGTGTTTGAAATAATTTATCTTAAAACTATTTAAACTAAAGCAATGGGAATAATGTCAAAAGAACACCTCTAGACTACAAACCATTAAATCCTACCGTGTTGAGGAGAAATAAAAACATTTATAGCTATATTCACATTCATTTAAATTTGAAAGGAAAAGTATGTATGCTATCCTCTCAGGCAAAGCTTGTAAAAAAATGAAAATAAATGTGGTTACTTTGGAGGCACCTGTTAATTATGTATTTGAAAGATCATGTTTATCCCTAGAATCCTCTAGCTACCCTTTCCCAACAAGGCATTTGTTAGAGATCTTCTCTTTTGCCCATATGGGAGGAGGAGAGAAGGAATATTTAGGTAGGGGTGTACTGAAACACCTGTCAAATGATTTTATATTGGCTAGTGTAGTCCTCCTTAAGGTAAGACTCTGTCCAAAGATAGGAGGTAAATCATAATTTAGAGGGTTTCTTTCCTGTGTCCCCAAGGAAAAGTAGATACTATTGCGCTATTGATATAGACAAACAGACACCATAATATATTAAAAGTAAACTGGCAACTACCACGTGATCTCACCTTTAACTGGAACATAATCAACAAAAGAAAAAAGCAAGCAAAATATAACCAGAGACATTGAAATTAAGAACAATCTGACAGTAAACAGAGGGGAGGTGGGAGAGGATAATGGGGGGAAGGATTTTCAGGAGCATGAATAAAGGACACATGGACAAAACCAAGAGGAACGGTGGAAGCAAAGGAGTCAGGTGGGGATGATTGGGGTGGGGGTATGGTGGGGAGGGTAATGCAGACAACTGTAATTGAACAACAATAATTTTTTTTTTAAAGTAAACAGACCTGGCTGGTGTAGCTCAGTGGATTGAGCGTGGGCTTGGAACCAAGTGGTCCCGGTTCGATTCCCAGTCAGGGCACATGCCTGGCTTGCAGGCCAGGTCCCTGTGAGGGCCGTGTGAGAGGCAACCATACATTGCTGTTTCTCTCCCTCTCTGTCTCCCTCTCTGTCTCCCTCTCTGTCTCCTCTCCTCCCCCCTCTAAAAATAAATAAATAAAAAATCTTTAAAAAAATGAAAAAAAAAGTAAACTGAACTTTTCAATGCAAGCTCTCATCAAACTCATTATTTTTATTCTGGTGATGTGACTTCATATTAGGACTAGATTTTCACATCTCTCCCATCAGGGTGTTACAGGGTGCAGCCAAGAAGTGGGCCCAAATAAGGATTTTCAGTGGGGTCCAGAACTCAAGGTATCCAGGGAATATTAGAAAAATGTATATAGGATGTCCTCACCCCAACAAGTCTGAACTGGGGGGGATGGGACTCCTGGAGCAGGGCCATGCAGAGCTGTTTGGTATGGCAGCAGCTTTGCAGCTAACTTCTGGCATGGTCATTTAACATATCTATAACCTTTAACTGGTTTCATAGATATGTTAAATAGCTGCGGCCATGCTTTGAGCCAGGGGGATGGAAGTGACTGCCACCCAAGATGTAACCGGGAGGCAACTCCCCCTGGACACTGCACTTGCGTGAGAGCTTGGAGATGCTTGGCTCCATGCCATGGGGCGACACCTGCCCACAGTTACTATGGCAGCCCAGAAAAGCTGAAAGAATATGAAGTGCTGGCAGGTGTAGTTGACTGAAGGAGGAGTCGGAAATGGGGCTGCAGAGGAAGATTGGCACAGGGATTTAAACCCAGGCATGGCAGCCATAGCTCTCTCTGGACCACGAGGCTTTGGAGGAGTGGGGACCCTCAGCCTGAGAAACAGAGGCAGGACCACGTGGCTTTGGGTGGCTCCTTTGCCATGCAGCCTAGGAAGCAGGAGAGACTTTGCCTGGAAGAAAAGGGGTGATAGGACTCTTGCTGGTGGGCCATGAGAAGGGGCCACATGGTTTTGGATTAACTGGAGATCACGGTGGCGACACAGCAGATGGTGTCGGAACTGAGGATCTGCCTGAATCACAGACTTCTACCTCTTTTCCTATGGTACCCTGGACTGGGCAAAGGGGAGAAGGAAGGACTGTGTGTTTGTGGGTATTCTAGAGAACTTTAGTATTTTAAAGGAGACCTTAAGTCATTACTCCAAGCCTGTATAATTTGTAAATAAATAATTCCTTTCCTTTCCAGTCTCTGGCATTGAGAGACGTCTTTCCATTGGCGGTGAGCATAACGAACCTGGTGCGGGGTTTGGGGATCGCTGGGTGTCCCGGCCCTTGCTCTGTAACAAGGGAAGCATCATATCATCCAAAATTTGAATATTTTTATTTACCAAATATTACCATTACATAAATGCTATTGCTTCTGATAGATTTTTTTTAATTTATTCATTTTATTGTAATTGTTATTCTGCTGATCAGGTAAAGGAGAACTTTCTGACTTTGGCTAAGAAATGTCTGGCTGATTCTAGTAACATGGTAGGTGCTTTCTGGGTATGGAAATGAATCCCACCATCACGGGAGCTGCTTTTAGACTGACAAGGTTACACAGGCAAGCAAGTGAACATAAGCTTTAAACTAAGAACATGAATTAAAGGTGGTTGGCTGGGTCTTGATGTTCAAACAGTCAATGAACATGAAACGTAAAGAAAGGGATATGTAGTTGCAGGTCCCTTTTTTCTTGACCCCATGACTTCATTTATTTTACTCTTAAATTGAACAATGGACATTAAAACCACTATAAGCCAGACAAAAATATATGTGCACTCCCTGCTCTCAAAATATTGTAAGATAACTGCGAAGGACAGATATGTACAAAGATCATTTCAGTGTAGGGTAGAAAGTGCTCTAACAGACCTGTGTGAGGTTCTATGGGAGCAGAAAAGATTTGTGCCTTCTATTTTTAGCAGGAAGAGAGTGAATTATTGACTCTCATAGAGATGATGGTACTTGAAATGTGTCAAAAGATTCCAGTCTGATTCAACAGCTTTTATCATCAACAACTTCACAATTGTATTCCACTATACACATATATGTTATATATGTATATGTAGACTATATATATACACACACATATATATACTTATATATGTATGTATATATGTGTGTCTATGGTTATAAGAGTCAGATGAGGCATGATATATTAAAATCTCTGGCAGCAAATTGTCAGAATCTATACCCATCAAATGTGGGCAACCACCAGAAATGACAATGTAAACATACCAAATTTGAAAAAAAAATGAATTTTGCAACCTATGGTTGGTCCTTTCTAGTAAATTTGAGTCTAATTCAAAAATGCATTTTTGCTACCAAAGAAATATATGCCTATTCTATTGTTACGTGGCTATGAAACTTCCAGACTGATGAAAGGCACTATGGTAGTAATTATATTTGCTATTAAGACATAATGATTGCTGAGTGTCAGATATTCTTAAACCTACAGTTGAGAGATGTTCCATACATTTATCCTTCATTTCTCTGAGCATCATCCTATAGCCACCATGGATTTATGGAAAGAACAATAAAGAATCGGGAAACGATGCCTGGCCAGTGTGGCTCAGTTGGTAGGAGTGTCCTCCTGTAACTGAAGGGTTGCAGGCTTGATTCCTGGTCAGAGCACACACCTAGGTTGTGGGTCTGATCCCTGGTCCAGGCGCATACCATCGCCGGTCTGGGCACGATCGGGAGGTAACCAACCAATGTTTCTCTCTCATATCAATGTTTCCCTCTCTCTCCCTTCCTCTGTCTCTAAAAGAAACAATGAAAAAAAATGCTCCCTGGTGACTATATATATATATATATATATATATATATATATAGAGAGAGAGAGAGAGAGAGAGAGACAGAGAATCAGGATATATTATTGTGACCTTTAAGCAGCCAGGTAATATGACTAAATCTTAATTGTTTCAACAATTAATTGTAAATAATTATTGCAAATTAATTGACAGGGTTGTGTTACAGTGTAATGAGATAATAATTATTAATGCAAACTTTAAAATATGCAAGTAAAAGGCACAGCGCAGTGCAATTTAAAGATTGGGAACTCCGCATGGAAAGGTGAAAAATCAGAGGTCACATGATCAAATATATAAAATTATAGAAATTATGAGTAAGGTAAAAAATATTTTAACCTTTAAAATACTAGAATAGCTTTTATGATCTAAGAAATAATCAGATCAATGTATATTACAAGTATTTTTTAATACTTATTTTAAGTCATGCTCACATAACAATACCATCAAAATAGAGGCATTATCTATATTTTTAATGAAGATACTACATACAGGACTGATAAAGTAACTTAAACTCTTAAAGTATCATAAGAGTTATAGAGTGAAGATATCTGTAATCTTTACTCCAGTGTTTTCCAATAAATGATAGAGAAGACAAAGTCAGAATCACCTAGGAATATTTTTAAATCTTGGGCTTCTGAGCTGATACATCTTAGGATCTCCAGGAATGAAGAGTCAGGTAAATTTAGTTTGAAAACTTTCTCCAGTTCTTTGCAATATAGTCTCAGTTATTCTTCCATAACTGCACTGCTCACTTTAAAAGAACACGTTAAAACATGTAACTTCATAATTAGCAAGAAGTGATTCTTTAGAAAGAGATCCATCAGCCCTGGCTGGTGTGGCTCAATGGGCTGAGTGCCAGCCCGTTTGATTCCCAGTCCCCAGCACATGCCTGGGTTGCAAGCCAGGTCCCCAATAGGGGGAGCATGAGAGGTAACCACACATTAATACTTCTTTCCCTCTCTTTCTCCCTCCCCTCCCCTCTCTCTAAAAATAAATACATAAAGTATTAAAAACAGAAAAACAGAAAGTGGTCTGTCACAATCAATATATTGTTTAACGGATGCTTCTCATGTTTTTTGTATACTCTGTTAAATGCAGCAGTCATGCAGAGTTTACATAGTCTTGAATGTGGATTTGAAAAACGTAGAAGGACACACATATGACAAAATTAAAATCACATAATCTCCCCACACTAAAAATTTTATTACAAAAGAAGTACAAACTGTCACTTTCTGCACCTCCAATGCCATCTTCCTGGAAATCACAAGGAATCATTTATTTACACTTTTTGGAAGAGTCCTTTAAAATCAAAGTTCAGTAAGGAAATTTATTGGACTAAACCTAAGTTGTGGAACGAGAACAGTGACCTCACTAGTATTTCTGAACTTAGGCGCATGTGTTTTGTTAGCTAGGATCAGAGAGATTGGGGTGGGGTAATAAACACACAAAATCCCATTAGTTAAACAGAAGGAAGTTTAGTTTTCACTGAGGAACCTTGAGTGGATGCCCAGGCCAGTCTCCAGAGCCACCGCCTTCCACGTGTTGGTCCAGGCTTCTCATATCACTGCCATGTCAGTACTATGCCTACCAATCACCAAAGTAGAAAAAGAAGTAGAAAGCGCAACATTCCCATTTAAAACCCTCCACCTGGATCTGAGGCGTCACATCTTTTCACATTTTATTAAGCCACACTTATCCTCAGGAGAGCCTAGAAGTTGCATCCTTCTGAATACTTTGATGAAGAAAAAAATGTTATTGGCTAATGTTTCAATGCTCACATTACATTTTACATATGTTAAGCAAATTTTGCATGAAAGAGAGAAGTGATTCTAATCACAATTCATCAAGTGACATCAGAACAGCCTCTGGTGTGTTAGATTCTGAATGCTACTTTTAATGCGTGGCCCAAGAACAGTATTTCTTTTCTGCTCGTACTTTGTTTCTTCCTTTATTCTAACAGGCCTCTTTTAATTTTCACTACTAAGTGTCACAAATTCTCGATCTTCAGTCATTTACTTGACACATACTTAAGAACATATCAAAATGGTGCTCCCAAGGGAATACTCACGCAGTGATGTGCAGGAGTTGACTTTTTCTGGCTTCTGAGAATTGAGAACTTCCAGCACAGTATTCGGTGACATCATCTTGGTTTGAAAACATCCACAGTGAGAGTTTTTCCACCATGGAAATCTACAAATGCTACGGCTCGAGTCTGCTTGTTTTATTTTCCCAGGGGACTGCATGTTTAATATAATCTATAGCAACATATGACTGAGAGTATTGCTTCTTTCCATGTACTCAATAATGTGAATGGGGAAAAAGATTTTTATCTGCAACTATGGAATAGAGAACTAAGAACAAAAACAAAATTCTAAGAGTCAAGTCAGAAAAGCATATCCAAATTATTATGAAAGTTAAATAAAATCAGTGGTAAGTGATCTGAAAGAAATAAGAAAGAAGGCCAATAAATTTTCATGAATACTTCCTAGCGTGTGTTTGCCTTGGCTGGGTAGATCCTTCACAGGGGTTCTATAGTAAGAAAAAAAATAACAACAACAAAAAAAAAAACTACTGTTACTCCAAACAGCAGGGTTTTGTTCACCATATGATCAAGGAGTATAAAATAATAAATGAGTTCTTTACTTCAATCTATTGGAAGTAACTTTTACACTTAAATTCTGTGAAACATTTTGTGTTATTGTTTCTGCCTCCCTGCAATATAATCTATTTACATCTCTACCTTACCAGACTGACTGGGGGAGGGCAGGGATTTTGCCATGTATAACGTGTACCCACACTTTCGTGTGATTATACATGACATTGTTATAGCCATTATCATGCCCACTTAATCATTCTATCAGGTATAACATGCATCCTTGTTTTTCCCTCAAAAACTTAGGCAAAAGCGTGCACATTATCCATGACGAAATATGGCATTCGTACCCTCATCCTGAAGTGAAAACTGAAGAATAGACAGCATCTAACAAAAGTGTTACATTGACCTAAACGTAAACCTTCATTACAGTTGCAGCATGTCAGAATGTACTCCAGTTTACCTATACTTTACTTTAAACAGACTATAGGTATTGTTGACTGGAAACGCACATAAATTTTAGAAAGATAAATATTTGTATAAAAGACTATAAGAATCTTGGATAAACCTGATGATGACCTTTCTATTAAGAACATAACGTTGTTGACTAATGGCTCTTTCATTGGGACCCTGTTGGATCTAGACTGTAAGATCCAGTAAAACAGAGATCACTCTGTAGGGTGTTTTACGTGTTCTCATGAAAGATCACAAGAATTAAGGCTAAAACAAACATGGAATTTCCCAAGGTTGTGGAACAAAGAGATGCAGACTCCATCACCAAAGTGACATGATAAGACTTCTTGTCTAATTTATTTATGTTGCTAAAAAAATACATTTAGTGAGGTAAAATACAACATTATTGAGAAGGAAGAAGAGTAGTAGATGTCATTTGTAGTGCTGTTTTTCTAGGATTAGACTGTTGTTGAAATTACTTACCATGGACTGCGTCACCCCACCCTAGCCCCGGTGTCTTCCAATTTACCTGTGGAATAAGACACCATGGGCTACAGGAATCCGCGTTAAGCTTATTTGCTATGACTGTTACTAGGGAAATTTTGATCCTTCTGAAACCGAAAAATGGTTTTAGATTTATTGTTTTAAGAGTTTGGATATAGGTTTTTACAGGAGTCAAGGCAGTCGAAGTTGTGTCTGCCTTTGCCCTCAGCAGACAAGAACCTGAGAAATCTATTAAGGATGCAGAAACTTGAGTCTCCTTGGGGTTATGAGGCATTGCAGGGAGGGGAGGGAGATTTATAAACGAGGGAAACAAGAGATCTATTCTTCATTTTCTTTCATTTTATAATACAAAACACATTTGTTTTTGTTTTAAAAAATGAAAGAGAATGAAATACGTAAGCATAAATAAGACAGAGCAGGTGGCTGCGTGTGACTTTTCCAAGTCTATTTTCTCAAGCCTACACACACGTTTTAAGCAGTGCAAGGTAAGATGTACTCTGTGCTTAACACATTTTTCCTATAGGACTTCTGATCATTACAGAAACACATGTAGATTCTAAGAAAGTTTTCCAGAGAAAATTATGATTATGTTTGAGAAATAGAAATATAAAATATTTTTCCTCTTTCCTGGGAGCATATAAAGTTGTGTTAAATTGAATTTCATAAGAGCTACAAATAGTTCCATTACTATGTATATATTTATTCCACACATTCATAAGTATCTCTAGTACATAAAACCCCAAATTAATGGCCAATGTTCATTTTGAGAAACAATAGCAATTCCACTGCTGGGATTATACCCTAAGAATCCTGAAACACCAAATCCAAAGAACCTATGCACCCCAATGTTCACAGCAGCACAATTTGCAATAGCCAAGTGCTGGAAGCAACCTAGAGTGCCCATTAGTAAATGAATGGCTCAAAAAACTATGATACTATGCACAGAAAGCAAGAAAGAATTCCTACCCTTTGTGACAGCATGGATGGAACTGGAGAGCATTATGCTAAGTGAAATAAGCCAGGCAGTGAGAGACAAGTACCATATGATCTCACCTACAAGTGGAATGTAATCAACAAAACAAATAAGCAAGCAAAATATAACAAGACATTGAAATAAAGAACAAACAGAGGGGACAGAGGAGGAAGATAATGAGGGGAAAGAAAGGGAAAGGTCATCAAGGAACTTGTATAAAGAACCCATGGGCAAAGCCAAAGATGGGGTAGGATCAAGGGTGGGGTGGCAGAAACTGGTGGTAGGAAAATGGAGACAACTGTTCTTGAACAACAATTAAAAAAAACTAACAAATGAGAAAAGAAACAATAGCATTTGGGACAACATTTCAGATGGTAATCAGATTTTCTTCAATGTTCATAAGCTCTTGTCTTAAGAGAACTATTGTTTGTATTTTAAAGCAAATCACATTGCCTAAACAGGAAATAGGTATATTTTAATGTTTTCCTTTTCAGAATAGCACAAAAAAAAGAAGGTAAATTACAAATCTCTTATAGAGGAGTCCAACAAGCAGAGGGATCTTGAAATCTTTTGCTAAAGAAACACAGACACTCAAAGAAAATGAACTAATTTGTATTAATATGTTCAAGATTTTTTTTTAAATCTAGGGAAAGGTATGTAAGAGAGAAAGGATTTTTTTTTAATGAAAGTGGAATGAAAAAAGTCACCTAAAATACAAAGCCTAAAATTTCCCTTTTCTTATGAATACTTCATCAGGTAATATGTTAAAATGGATCAGAAAGTAGTTTCCTGGACAAGTTCAAATTAAGCTGAGTTTTATTTTTTAATCTTGAATTCAATTTCACTAATTATTTTAGTAATTGAAGATATTATCTAAAACAAGTTGTAAATCAACTAATTATTTATTCTGTTTATGTTTTCCATCAAATTATATATTTTCATGCTGTAAAAAATATTACCTTTAGGGAAATGCAGGTGTAATATCTCTGTAAAATTAATGAGAACAAAATCAGTAACAGCATAGAATAAAGCAGGTGTACAATTATAGTGGTTAATTGGAAAAACAATTTAGATGAGATGTCTATCACATATATATATTTTTCTCAGTCTCAGCAAAATTAAAGTATGAAAAACTTAATTCACTTAACCCATTGCTACATTGGCTTTTCAGACTCATGGCTATTTTAGAGACCTTAGATTTGTCCCTTCTGTTTGTTCTATTCCCTTGCTCCTCTTCCTCAAATGTATACTGTCTTTTTTCTTTTCTCATATAATCACCAATTCTTTCATAAAAAATTTCAAGCCCATACAAACCAGCTTGTTTTATCTAACTTTTTATTACTGTAGGTATGGCCATACTCACTAGGGAATAAACAAGGAAAACACTGTGTTTACAAGTGTTTGGCAGAAATAGCAAGGAAGAGAGAACAAGATGGAGAGAGAGAGGGAGGGACAGATGGAGTACAGTGGGTAGAGGGAAGGGAAATGTTATAGATTTGTTTCTTGATAGGGGTAGGAGCTGGTTAGCAGAAATAAAAGGGAAGTAGAAGAAAAATATATCTATAGTATAGGTATTACATTATAATAAAAATATCAGAAAAATATAAGAGGGTGGAGAAACTACCTTAATATATTGGTAAGAAAAAGCTCTTGAAAACTCTTGCCTCTCATTAAACACCATGAATTTACATAGAATATCCTGGAAATGTTATAAAATCCCAGCCTATGCAATTCTGAAACAGATGTGTGGGCCTGATTGCCCGCTGCCAAGAAGCGTGGCTCCCCAAGCCAGAGTTTGGTGAAAAGGAAAGGAATTGTTTATTTAAAAGTTATACAGATTTAGAATAATGGTGGAAGTCTGCTATCAAGTCCCACTCCCTTTACAACAGCCACAAACACACAAACACTTCTACCTCCCTTTTGCCAAATCAGGTCAGTTTCAGAATATGCCCGTCAGAGGTACTGTCTTTTGCAGGGGTGGGGAGGTTCACAGCTCAGCATCCTGGTCCAGCTCTTAATCCAAAACCGCTTGGCACCTTCTTACATTCGGACTTCATTGTGGGCCAGTGGGTGTCCTTCTGCACCCTTTCAACCCACATGGCCAAGAGAGCGAATGGCCAAAACCCTAGTTAAAATCCCACTGGGAGCTTCTGGTGCGACCACATTTCTGATTCCTTCCCCCATGGGATACACTCTGCCAGTTCCCCTATCTTCTGCTTCTCTTGGGCTACAATTAGTAGTCCAGGCAGGCGTGACCCCGAGACACAGAGTGTTCAGCCTCTGAGCTCTCACAGAGGCGCAGCAAGGTCCTGACTACATCAGGATTCAAGTCATGCCTGACTGCCTGGCCCCAAGCCTGAAGGCGGCAGTCACAGCTATTTAACGTGATTATGAAGCTGGCCAAGTTGCAAAGTAACTCTCAATGGCCGTCCTCTGCTTCACCATCCCCCAAACTGGGTTAGTGAGATTTTTTCCTAGGTTCTCCAGCACCCCAAGTTCTGAACCCCATAACAGAAATGCAGAGACCAATTAAAAAGGGCAGTTGCCTTGACACTAGAAAGTTACAAAAAGTAAAAAATAAGAAAGATTTATTGCACAGGTTTGGTGTTAAGACTTAGGTACTTTATTGCTGGGAAATATTTAGATGTCTGACATCTTAGAAGTGGGCTCGTGTTAGATGAAGGCGTTGCATCACTGAAATGTGTTTCATTTTTCAACAGATATTTTGAGCACTTAATGTCTCCTGTAATGTTAAGGAATAAAGAGTGCCTTCCCCACCCCACTCTGAAAATCTTTCAGTCTCAGGAGGAGGACTGGCCGATAGGTGACGTAGTCCATGGCACACTGGGAGAACAAAGAGCAGGGGCAGCTCGCGCCGCATCTAAGTGGAGAGTTTCCCTCAAAACCTGGGAACCGTCATGCTCTTGTTTTAATTATCAGTTAAGCTCTGTGAGAGAATTTGTTCGGCATGCTTTCTTTCAATAATTCTATGTAGGAGATAATCTCTATCTCCACCACAGAAGGATAATCCTTTCAAGATTAAACAAATTTCAAGAAAAAATTTTTAAAGTATACACACACATCTAGCTACGGTGATTTATTTGTTTCCTGATATTACAATTGTACCCTTTCCTTTTAAGTTTTGCATACAGGACAATGTGTGTCACTTTATTTAAAAAAAGGGATTAAGGAACAAACACTCAAGTTTGAAACTCCAACTGTCACTTACTATCTAGATAATCTTGAAAGTTAAGTCTCTTAACACCACTGAACCTTGGTTTCCTTTCCTTAAAAATAGGAAAAGTAGTGCCTATAATAGTGGATTGGTAAAAATAATTAGAAAGGAAATAAGTGTAAAAAACAGTTTTATTCCATGGTGCGTAGTGGGAACTCAGTATACTTAAGTATTCCTAAATAAGTTTATTACCAAAAGTTGTAGTGACAACAAATTCAAAATCATAATTTTCTGCTCAGAGTTGATTGGCACCATGAAGCACTGGGTTGGGAGAGCCCCTTTGGAGCTTTCCCTCTAAATAAAGACATCAATGACTTGGGGTGATGGAATCACAATACAGTATACAGATAATGTATTATAGTATTGTACAACTAAAATCTACATGATTTTATTAACCAATGTCACCCTGATAAATTCAAAATATAAAAATAAAGGTCTTAATGTTACCATCAAATGAATCTGTGGGTTGAGTGGCATTTGAAAAGGGTAATTGTGTTTAACCAATTGCATTTCTATTAAATAGAGATTAGAAATACAAAGGGGTCCTGAAGAGGCTATTGAACCTTGAGGCATAAATAATAGCTCATTTGGAGACAAACACCATCATCACTTTCTGTACCTGGACCTGACCAGATAACCCACATTTCCTTTCAGCTAAGTAGCTTTAGGATCTTCTGAAAACATAGCCCGCCTGAAGAAAATGTTATTTATAATACAGAATTTCAGGTCCTAAAAGGGTTGGAAAAATGGTAACGTGCTCCTTGCCCTTTCCAAATTCCCTTTCTTCTCACATGTTCACTACAGCAGAAATTTTGCCCGTAGCAACACAACCACTTAGAATAAGATTATATTAAAGTTAAATTGTTAATTGCTTTTTTATTATTAGAAAATGGTACTTGCTTTGAAATAATCTCTATATAATAAAATAAGGATGTATTATTAGAAAGTGTGTTTTAGTTTTTTTATTGTTAAATGCTAACAAGTGTTCTCACCATGTAAGCAGAGTCTAGAAATAAATCTGCCTTTATATGCTCTGTTTTTTTGTGGCTCTGCAATAGCCATATTATTTTAGAGCCTTGATCTGTGAGTGGTAATTATTCAACTTGTCAATTTTTCACGGGGGATCAGGTTGTGGGATAGGTAGCACTGCATTGTGTAACAATCCTGGGATGGAAGATCTAGAGGCCCCTGGTGCAAATCTGGTAGAAACGAGGATGAGGGTTAAGGAACCCCAAGTATTCAAAATCAGCATCGGACAAGGCAACCACAAGGTTCCATAGCAGAGTTGAACACAAAAAACAATTTCCGATTTTAAAAAAATACATTTTTATTATTAGTCATAGCTTTAGCCCCCAAACCAAGGACAAAGGACTTGGATAGCTAGGAATATCATTTCTAAGTATTACGTAGTAAAGCCTAAATAACTTTAGAATTCAAAAACAAGGCCACCTAACTTAGTTCTTTCACCACTACGTATCCATGAGTGCCTCCTGCACACACAGACACACCATTATCAAAACAAGAAAAGAGAAAGTTCACTTGTCCTTATAGGTTTCTTTTACCTCAGATTGCAGCTATAGTTAAAATAGTCCCAGACCAAAGTAAGTCAGAGAAAGAGCAAATTATAAATGGGAAGGATCTTGCCCACGCCCCGCTACCCCACACTCTGGTGTAGGAAAAAATGCAGAAGACAGCCAGCATTAAGATTTTAGTGCAGTGACACCACCCACTAGCAGTTGTGGTCCAGTTGGTGTGCTATAATCAGGTTAATACTCTTTGTCGTTTGCGGTCGCATTAGTTTGCTATCATTGCCATAAGAAAAAACACAAATTTAGAAGGTTAAACAACAAAGGTTTATTATCTTAGAGTTCTTTAGGTCAAAAGTCCAACACAAGTCTCACCATACTAAAACCAAAGTATAAGCAGGCCTCCATTCCTTGCTGGCGGTTCCGGGGAAAACCCTTTTTCTGTTCATTTGAGTAGCTGGCAGGATTAGGTTCCTTAAAGCTGTGAGACAGAGATCCTTGTTTTGTTTCTGGCTGTCAACTGCTCCTCCTTCCAGAGGCCACCCACATTCCTTGACTCTCCCTCCATTTTCAATACCAACAAGTACAGGTCTAGTTTCTTCTACACTAACTCGCTCTTCCTTCTATCTTGTTTCTCTGACCCAACAAGAAGAAAAGGGTTCCCCAGTTTTAAACTCATGTAATTAAATTGGTCTCACCTCTACAATACAGGTTACTCTTCTTATTGTAAGGTCAGCTAATTAGCAACTGATCCATCTGCAATCTGAATTCCCTTCTGTCATTCAAAGTAACCTGTTCAGGCCCTGGCTGGTGTGACTCAGTGGATTGAGTGCCGGCCTGCAAACCAAAGAGTCACTGGCTAGATTCTCAATCAGGGCACATGCCCTGGTTGCATGCTAGGTCCCCAGTTGGGGGCATATGAGAGACAACCACACATTGATGTTTCTCTCCTTCTCTCCCTCCATTCCCCTCTCTAAAAATAAATAAATAAAATTATTAAAAAGTTTTTTAAAAAAACAAAGTAACGTTCATATTTTCTAGGGATTAGGATATGCACATCTTTGGAGGGACATTACACTTCCTACCACAGGAAAAAAGATGGCAGTGCACAGTAACAAAAAAGTAAACATGGGAACCTAAAATTTTTCATCTGAATTCTTTTCCTGTTTGAATTTGAGAAAGATACTCAAATTTTCTGAGCTTCAGTTCCTCTTCTTCTGATGCCAAATACTAATGCTTATCACGATGAATGTCCTTGGGGGCCAAGGAGGTGTGGGGACCAAAGGTATGAAGAGAGGGGCTTGTCTATGGTAAAGTGAGGAGGAAATGCCTCACCAAAAGGAACTTCAATACCGAAAGTTTGTTAAAATATTCTTCCTGGCCAATGAACACATCTGTAAGACTTATCAAGCAAAACATTTTGAAAAATTTGACTCAAGTCATAAGATTGTCATGAAGCTTAAGTGAAATGATTTTATGTCCAATACACAGTCTATAAAAGGTATCCCACCCACTTTGATTTGCTTATTTCCTAAATGTTTTGCCCTAACAATGTTTAATAGGCTTCTGAACATAAAAAGGTTATTCATTTCATTCATGTTTCCTTAAATTACTATCTATATCATGCCATTCTCTGACCACCTGGGTTCCTTTTTACATGCTTCTAAACTTCGCCATTCAAATACTGGGCCTGTAAAATTTCTACAACCTCTAAGTCCCATCAAGCATATTCAATCATATCTATATTCATCTAGCAAACATAAACATGAAAAGACCAGCAAATGTCCAAAATAGCTTTTTATAGAATTCATTTCATTATTCTCTTTGTGAGTTAGTTTTCTGCCTTTTTAATCCTCTTATTAGTATCACTGTCGATGTTAATGCCATATCGTTTTGACAACACTGCTTATTCATTTCACCCTTATTTTCCAATGATTCGTAACAGGATTTTAAATTGTATATATGCATACTTAATAAAGACTGTTTTTTCTCATCCAGTTTATAAGCTATAGCCTTCATATAATCTCTGAGACATTAAGAAGCATTGCTACATGTGTAACATCAGTTTATTTATGTAGTATTAGAGATGGTACACGTTTTAAATATGTTAATAAGTAAACTTCATATAACATCTCTAATTAAAAATGAACATAGGCCAAAAGATTGGATATACATGTGACCATGTTTTTTACTGGAAACCTATAGCATTTTCCCTATTTTTAACTGTTCTACAAAGTAAAAATTCTCTCAAGAAACAGCTTCCTCCTTCTTTGATCACAATAAGATGGGACAAGCTAAGAAATTACAGCCAATAAACTGATTTTTCAAGATACTTAGGCCTCATTAGAGATCTAGAAATAAAACACAAACTCTTGAATTAACTCCTCATTCATCAGGCATAAAGTAGAATATTGTAATAGACTCTGTGCTTGCTTGCTTTCTTTCATTTCTCCCTTCCTCCTTTCTTTTCTGTTTTGCAATAATTTATAAATATTATAACAAAATTATTTTAATATGTTTTATTTTTATTAACTTTATTGAAGTGACATCGTTTCATAGGATCCTGTAGGTTTCAGGTGTACGTTTCTACGATCCAGGACCCATATACTGCACTGCATGCACACCACTAACAAAGTTACTTTTGATAAGATTCGTAGGCACTATGTCAGATGTTACATTTCCCAGAAGAAGCTCATTCAATAAGAGAGATGTCAAATAAACACAGACAAACACTAAAAGAAACTAGAATTAGGAGATGAATTGTTTATCTTAAAGGAACGAGAGGAAGTTATCTATGGTTAATAGAACTATGTTGGACTTTTATTAAATTTTATTTACAATTATGGCTTTTATTTGACCAGAACATTTTTTAATTGCTTTATTCTAGGATTAAAAGAATAGTAAATAGTGTTGTTAGGAGAAAAAATATATATCAACTTTCAATTTGTACTAAACTATTTTATATTTTTATCTGGCTACAGGAAGTATACATTTTTGTTGTCAGATCCAACACATTTTGGCAGTGAATGAAGGAACCAATAATAATCACATTGGTATAGTAGGTGAAACTTTAGATTACCCCGATCAAATCTGGACATATGGACATTTCATACTCTTTACTGGTTCAAGGTATTTATAAATCCCAGCCCTCTTTCAGAGCAACCTACCACCCCCCTCCACTGCCAGTATTCCTAGCTTTATTACTTAGTTATAGTCTATGCATCTTTCCATAACCTGTCCACTCTTTACAGACCATGTGAGATGCCTTTAATGTGCTTTCTTAGAACACAACATGAATCATCCATTATTTTAATCATATCTTATTCTATCTATGCTACCAGACCACATGGGATATGAAAGTGTAGAGTTTTAGTCTTGCTCACCATTATTATCTCCACATCATAGCATAAAATATCTAGCCTACCGTAATTATTAGTCAGCTATAACACAGTTGTTTTCTTTTCCTGGATTGTTAACATGTAGGCACAATTGGAGTCTTATTAAACGGGAGATAATCAATTAAACATGCATCTAGCACCTCCCTTTGGAGTAAGAATAATGAGGTATTTCTATTTCTATAGCCATCTTTCTTGAACAAAAATAATCCATTTTCCTGTGGTTTTCAAGAGAAAACTGGACTGTTTGGCATTTCAAAATGATTTAAATGCTTCATTTTCTCCACATTTTAAACAATTCTGTCTAGATTTGTCCCAAGTCCTAGGGAACATCACTAAGGAGAACCAGTTATTGTGTTGACTGGACAGAGCACATGCTTTATTTGGGTACCTAATTCCGAAGAATGTTGAGTAACTGCCCAACCTCCACCTCCTCATCCCCCGCCCCAGGAATTTATGTCGATGTGGGGATGAGTGGCACAAACACGAATAGGTATGAACTAAAGTTTATTATTTACACAGTGAACACAGTTGTAGGATTTCCCAGGAGAAGGGCTCAAATGTGGTCTAGAATGAAACAAGAAAGATCAAGAGAGAAGGATACGTCTGGTTTTAATAGTAGTTAGGAGGCACAGCTGGAGTGAAGGTTTTCTGAGCAGGCTGCGATATGCATATTCATAGACTGAACTTTCTGCCAGCACCAAGGGAGGGAACACAAAGTTTTCTTATAAGTTTGTTCAGTTGTGAAGTAACAGGAGAAGGTGAAAGGAAGGGATAGGGAGGAGCTTGAAGGTATTAGTAGTCAAATAAGAAAAATGGAGTCTGTCTTTAATTACAGTAAACAAGTTAATTATATTTTTAAAGTTTTTAGAAAATGGATTACTAATCTCATTGACAGACATTGATAGAAATTAAGAATTAGATATTTCAGCAATTTGTCTACACAGCTTTCACAATGTATGTGATAAACTAATATATATCCATTGACTTATTTAATGCTTGTTATAATTATAATTCTCTGTCATGACTACATTATAGCTAAGAAAATCAAATTTCAGGAATGTAAAGTGACCTACAAAAAGTCACATGTGTGCACTTCAATCAATTAACCAAGCTGTAACTCAAGACATTCAACTACCAAATCACATAGACAATGGGTTACTCTACTTACCCACAGGACCAATCTGAGTTAAAGACCTAAGTTTTCTCATTTTAGAACATCCAAGGACTCAATGTCTCCTACATTCTGGAGAAAGAGAGGTGACTGAATTTAGTATCCTGCTTTAGTTCTTAATGACATACTCTGACCAGTGTGCTAATGAAGCAGAGACCATCATGTGAGGCAATTTGCCCATTCTTCTGTTTCCAAGAAGCAAAATAGTTTCAAGACCTACTTTATTCAAAGTACTACTGATTTGTAAATGTTATGTAACCAGCCTATTTGTGCCATAATAAGGGTCAGGGACAGCACACGGTACTACAGGACTGTCCAAACAAGACAAGTGGCACCTTTGTTGCAAATCGGATTTCTTTTCATGCTATGCCATATTCACATATTATTCCATAACTCAAATTTAGGAACACATTTCCTATCTTTGTTTCCATATCTGAGGCATTTCTTAATGTGTAATTTTGCTGAGCAAATACACACTGATTCTATGTGCTCTTAAAGTGTCATTAACCTGTTCAACTCCTCTCTGAACTGTACTAAAAATAAATGCAGAGTAGTTATTATAATTATAGAGTAAATATAACAAATTGACATAATTATAATTAAATCCAGGAAAAGCAGTGAACACTTTGATATGTACAAAATTAATTCAAGACCCTTATTTGCGGTTCAAAATTTTCTCCTTGGAGAAGCAAAATATTAACTGAGAACTTTAGAGACAGAAAATTAAAAGCTATGAGGCACTTTCCTTTCTCAGGAAAGAAGAATGACCTCAAATTTGAGCTCTGTGAGTGTTCACCAGGTTTACATGAAAATGTACGTAAATGATTTTTCATGGTAAAGTTTTACTTATTTCTATAATGTGAGTTTCTTTAAGTGTTCAGATAAAAAGAAGCAAAGCTAAAAATGCACATTCACGTATAATTTTGCCTCATTACTGGATTTCTAGTGAAATTCTTCTTGGGCCTGGGTTACCTGGATAATTGTCTCAATTCTGTAAGTCTATTTACATGTACAGAAATATATGTACAGCTTCACTTTTCCAATGAGCTTTTTTCTAAGTAATATTGCTTAAGAATTTTCTTGCAATTAGTATACTAAGAAATCACCTGTCCTTGGCATTTTCCTTCTCTGAGACTGCTTTTTTGGTGCCCAATTTTTCTACATTTGCTTTGTTTTTACAGAAGTGAGAGAGAGACTGGTAAAATTCCCCAGTGGCTACTCGGTATCTTATTTTGCAGTGGCACACAAAACCTCATTAAAGCTAAGTTCGTCAGTATGGGAAAAAAATGATTGCAAGCCACTCATCCTTTCAGAAGACTGTGCTCTAAGATTAATATAAAGAATGGGTCATGAGTAGTACCTGCAAATTGTCTCCTATGACAAAGTCCAGAATTCAGTAAAAGACTGTCATCAATTAAAGGACATTTTGTAGAATAGCTCCAAGTGGAAATTTAAAAGATGAAGGGTAAGAAATGAATAAATGAGCAAGCAAAAGAAAGAAGAAGAAGGCAATATAATAGTAAATAATGAGGAGGAATGTATTCAGGTGTGGAGAGACTGAAACCAGGGGTTTTTAATAGATAACAATAAAAGTGGAACACAGATAAACAATGACTATGATGAGCGTCAGTGCTCATTTTTGGCATCATTAAATACGACAACCAGGAGATGAGTGCAATGAGTAAAGACAAATCTGGGTGTGCCAGTGATGGCCCATGATGTATCGGGCCACAGAGGTAAACAGCACTGGACTGGCAAAGTCTGACTTCCTGCATCGTGATCACAGAGAATTCTCACCTGTTCAAATTGCTAAACTACATATTTCCAACTCTTTACTGTCTATCCAGAATAATTTTGTAGATGTCATAGAAGACTCTCAAACCTCATAATATGCTTCAGCATTCACATTTGAAATCAACTCATGAAATTTGGTCATTCAGAGAATGCAAAGTTATCTCTGATAATATACTACTAGATTAAATTGTTTCCTCCTTTTCCTGAGGGTTTCCCCTTATTGTCTTATTATGTAGAAGCTGAAATATTTCAAATCATGAAAAACGAGGACCTACACCCAAGAATACTCTCTCCAGCAAAACTTTCATTTAGAATGGAAAGGCAGATAAAGTGCTGCTCAGATAAGGTCAAGTTCAAGGAGTTCATCATCACACAGCCTTCATTATATGAAATGTTAAAGGGATTTATATAAGGTATGAAGGGATATCAACAGGGGAATGGGAGAGGGGAGAGGAGGGAAAAGTATAGAGAAAAGTAGCATAAGCGGTAGATAGAAAACAGACAGGGGGAGGTTAAGAATAGTATAGGAAATGTAGAAGTCAAAGAATTTATGTGGATGACCCATGGACAAAAACTAAAGGGCAGGGAATGGGGGGGGGGTTGGAGGCAGAGGGGAATAAAAGGGTGGAAATTGGACAACTGTAATAGCATAATCAATAAAATATATTAAAAAATTTAAAGAAAAAGAAGGAAAAAAAGAAGTAACCCAGAAATTAAAGAAAAAAAGTTTCTCACTTTCCATTAAAAAAAAAAAAAAAAAAAGGTAAAGTTTTCCACTAGGCCCATAATACTGATTTATCATAATTGCTACAGACTTTGTATTTGGGGTTCACACTGTAGAATACAACTATTTTTTTTTAATATTGGTATGTAATATGCTTTCATGACAAGTCCCATGGCGGGCATTTCTGACCATATGATGAGTTGAGCTGAACTGAGTTGGCTGAGGCCTTTCTTTCAAGGGACATTATGTTTGCTTTTATTTATGTTGCCTCCTACTGCCTGCACAGTTTTATATATTTTTCCAGGGCCAAATTGTTGTATTCTATAAACTCATTCTATCAGAGGGCATGTGGAAGGTGTTAAATGTATGGGGATGTCATATATTATTCTATGAAGATAACTTACATATATTGTAACAGTATGAAAGCAGATAAAAAGTCATTTGATATACTCATAAACTTTTATTTTATTCCTTGAGGGATGAAGAACACAGGTATACTATTTGATGCTACAGCGATCTTCTATTTTGGCAGAGTTTAGTGGCTTTGTGGCTAAGAACGCGCTGATTTAAGTAAGTGACAACTCCTAAAAAACTAAAAGAAGAAGTGAGGAACCATGATCAAAGAAGATGAGGAGAATGATAAGGAAAGGAGAGAAGAAAGATAGTAAAAAAGAAGAGAAAAAATGAAAAGTATTCAGCCTGATAAATGCTTTAATAATTCAATCAACATTTTTATTCCTTTTGCAATAATTATAGGAGGTAAGAATTATTATCTTTATGATACAGATAAGTAATTGAGGTTAGAGAAGCTAAATGTTTAATTTGTCTTATAGTGATATAACATAATCTTTGCAAAAGGGCCCAGGTTTCAGGCTGTTCACAAAGAATGCATGGACTTTTCTACTCTTCCTGATGGTAGATAATACAATTCCAAGGTAAGATAGAATGAAGAACCAACTACTGACTTGGATATTCCTCTGTAATCCTCATGCAAAAGAATGTCTCTATATTTTGAGGATCAACAATTTATGTATCTAACCAAGGAGGTCGTGGAAGAGACTAAGATATATTACTGAAGTTTCTATGTAGCATTCAGCATAATTATCATTGTCTAGGGTCAGTTATCTAACAATTGACTTTCATTCTGCTCTGAATTTAAAAGTAAAGTATTTGTGTTATATAAATTGAAAATATCTGGTAGACATCACTCAATAATACATGAGATGAACTGAACTTCAGACTATCAGATTTATCTTTTTTTTTTAGTTTTTATTTCTAGAGAGAAGGGAAGGGAGGGAGACAGAGAGGGAGAGAAACAGCAATGTATGGATGCCTCTCACATAGCCCTCACTGGGGACCTGGCCTGCAACCCAGGCATGTACCCTGACTGGGAATCGAACCGGGACCCTCTGGTTCCCAGCCCGCGCTCAATCCACTGAGCTACATCAGCCAGGGCAGATTTATCTTTTTTACTTTAAAAGAAAACTTTGTAAATTGAGAAGAAAAAGAAATTCTCATTTTTTATAATTTTATCAATGTTATCCTTAAAGTTAGTTATCAATATTACTTTTCAAGGGCCAAAAATATTCTGAGTAAAGTATATTTGTGGAAATTATTTACATTGTTCACTTTCTTTTAATGTTGAAAGTAGCTTGTGAGAACAGCTTAATCTTGTCCAAATAACTCCTCACAGTCTACTTCATTGCTCCTGTAAAGGCAGGTTTAGGCTCTGTTACTTAATTGGTGAGTCACTGACAAAGTCATGATGTGAAGGAAATAATAAAGTGAAACTTGGTTTCACGCTGTAGACAAGCAGGGCAATGGTTAATGGTCTTCCTAACATCACTCTGCCAACTTTCTAGAGCCACAGGATTTGCTAAGGACAATAAATACTTCCCCTCAGTGCTGAAGTACAATAAAAATAAAAACAAACAAACTAAAAAAGAGTTATGGAAACAATATCTGAAGATACAGAAGGTTACAATGGTATCCTCAAATAATTTGCAAGATCTGCAAAACACTCAGTTAAGGAGGGACCAAGGACAACGAGCAGAGTGAAACACGGAGGCCTGAGCAGGGTCCGTGTTCTGGACCCTGAGCACTACTCGATAGAGACAGAGACAGTGAAACAACAGCAAAACATGTGACAATGTAATTCCTGTTACAGAATGTGCTAATGAAGGAGAGAAAATTACCAAAGAATGAAAGAGGGTAAGAACGAGAGTTCACGAAGGAAAGAATAAAAATAATTATTTTCAGTGAAAACTGCATAACCCTGGCCTTGACCGAGGTGATTCAATTGGTTGAGTGTCATTCTGCAAAGCGAAAGGTAGCCAGTTCCGTTCCACTTCAGGACACGCACCTGGGTTGCAGGTCCAATCCCCAGTCAGGGGACATACAAGAGACAACCGATTGATAGATGCTTCTCTCTCATGGTGTACTTATATCTTCTGTCAATGAAAAATTAGTGAGTAAATTTTCTTGGTAGAATTTTTTTAAATTTACTTTTAAAATTAAAATGCAAGGTCAAAATATTAAGTATCTCATGTTACATAATTATCTGTTGTGCAAAATGGAAAACTACAATTATCTTAGGTAAAAAGAAGCTCTTGGGAATTATGAATATTATTGAACTGTATCATTCACCATTTTAAAGGATGGATAGCTGGGTTAATGTGTTCATACTTTCTTGTTTACTTTTTAAAAAGAAAAGGTAAAGGCAGAATTTCGTCTGTAGAAAATGACCATAGGGCCTTTCTTTTTCCCTGTAATCACATCTTACTGACTTCCTAAGACTTCTTATAAAGAGGCTTCTCCCAGTTTCCTATCTGTGAAATCTGTCAATCTAATATATAGTAAAAAAAAACAAAGAAGCCAAGCCTATTACACACACATGTATGCACACACACACACACACACACACATGTATATTTAGTTTTTATTGTCATTTGTCCCTGCAAGCTCACACTGCTTGATGCAGGTAAAAGGTGTATGTTACATTTGGAGTCTGCCTTCCTATCCACATTTGGGAGTTTCTCCAATCTGAAGCACAGCAGTTGGGAGAAATAACAGAAAGAAAAAGGATAAACAGATGAACAGGTCAGATAGAGATGCCACATTAAACCCCCATCAAAATTAAAGAATCATAGAAACACTTAGAGTACAACGTCTGGTTTCTTTAGACGTCCAGGTAGTCACGTTACCAAGCTTTTCCAGCAGAAGAAAAATAAAATAGCTCATATATATAATATTGTATTAATACAATATTAACAATATCATATCATTATAATACATATATTTATATTAACATATCAATAATATATTATTGATGACATTTGTATTATATATAAACAATAGTTTTGGAAATTACATTCTGAGTTCTAAAAACACTATCAGTTTTGTATATTTTCATTGTGATTATGAAGAACAAATATTAGCAAAATATGTAAGTGTACATTAACATCTTCAAAAAGTACATTTATTATACTTTCTTTACAAATCAGAGCTCTCATGCCACTAAATCAAATGGCTGACAGACTCATTCTCTGCTTTGCCACTTGTAAAGGTCACCCGAATTACAGGAAGAGAAATTTGCTGGAAAATTTGAATTTATTTGAAACTAATCTCCTAATTATCTTAAATACCATATTCTTATACTGATTGCTTCTGGGGAAAAAAAAGACCCTGTATATACTCTCCTGAAAGTCTATCGAAGAGAGGTTTTTTAAAAATACTGTAAGATGTATTTTTCAAAAGTCTGAGTTCACATGTGTTTATACTCTATCATTTGTTTTTCTGTGAATCTTGGGGAAAAATCATTTTTTCTGTCCCGTGAAATACCTTTTTCAAAGTCATCAACCTATGGTGCCTCGCCTGTGACTTACACATGTCCAATTTAGCTCTTTAAAACTGAAGTCTCGTTCCTTCTGAGTCGGGCGTTCTGAAGTGAGCATCTGGGACAGGTGGTTAAGACGGTCGGACCATCCATTAGAACTTCTGTTTACTTAAGGGCACCTGGACTATAGGCATGGATAAAAAGCACTCTGTCCATGTGAACCATAGAAGCATAGGGTTCGACATAACAAAACATAGGAGGATATAATCAGTAGAGGCAATTGAGCGTTGAGTGCTGTGAAAGCGCATGGAGGGCGGAGTGCCCCGTCATGGCCGGCGGAGGAAGCGCTTGTACATTTCTTAAGCTGGAAAAGATTCTTTAAACGTGGATTCAATCTAATTTCCTATAAAAAGCCAATGCCTTTCCAACAAGGAGCTAGCTAGTTTGTGCAACTTGAAACTATTACTTTCCTATTCTGTACACAGATACACACGCCTGAATTCTTCTCATCCTCTCCATTTCTCTCCTCTTTCCGCTCACCCTAAACTGGGTAATCCAACTCTAAAAGCTGGTTTTCTACCATGGGTTAACTATTTTACACTTTAGATCTTGCTATTCTAAATTGAGCTCGCAAAAATATTTTAAAAAATCATGATCTCTACCCTCAAAGAGATCTTGTCTAAAGAAAGAAATCTACATATGGAGAGATAAACAGTGAAAGTCTGAAAGTGCTATTTCAGAAATATGTACACAGCCCTATTTTAAAATAAAGAACAGTTTGAGTAGCTCTATGAGGTCTGTATAAGCTTAAGGTATGTAAGATTAATGTCAAACAGGTGTGGGGAAATGCCCATTTGCCCTTCAGCAATACACTGTGCACTAACTGAAAGACTGAAACACATAAGCATTGACCATTGTTTGATTCACAGAGTAAGTCATTAAACTGCACATTGCCTCACTTCCCACCTCTTATGGTGATTGGCCTCTATGTAGTAGAATTGAACTTCCAAATTCTCCTCTCAGCCCTTGTCCTCTACAGGATATGTTGCTAATATTCCAACCTCATGTCAAGACTGCTCAAACTGGGATTACTATTAGCCTCATTTTGCTTTTCACACCTTCTCTCTCAAGTTAGGTATAGACACAACTATAAAAAGAGAGCAATTGTTGAGAAAGCAAATAAAAATATGACCTCATAGCTTGAGTGTAAAATAAAACCTTGAAAAAACAGATACTTTTAAGGTAGCCAAAAGGGTTATCTGAGCTCAAAATGGGATTTATCACCACTCTCTCCTATGTTTTCTCGATTATCATGGCTTTGGAAAGATCGCTGTGTTTGCCAGACTGCTTCACTTCCAGATACTGGAGTGCAATTACCATGCTTCCAGTGAAAGCCCTATACAGAAGCTCTGAAAGACAAAAGGGAATAAGAAACCATCAGTCTCTCCCCAGCAGTGACATGCAGCAACATGGGCTCCCATAGATTTTTTTTTTTTTTTTTTTCACTAGGAGTTCCATTGCAAAATGTTTGTCTTGGTGCTGCAGATAACTGCATCAATTGGATTTCTCGTAGTTCCTGCTCTGAGCAGTGACAATAAATATGTCGGCCAAAGTATTTTGTATTTATGGCTTAAGTATCATTCGTACATTGATTCAACGGTGATATCATAAAAGCACCTCAAACTCATATGGCCAAAACTGAACACAAGAATTGGCCAGTTTCTTCGTAAAAATAGATTCAATGATGTGTGAGACCCTGGCTAACATTACGGAGAGCAGACAAATCGCCCCCCTGAGCTCCCTCAGTGAACACACAGAACAACGAGATAACAACATGGTTCTTGTCTTAAGCCACTAAAATCACGCAGTTGCAGGGGCTGGCAAATCTGGAATTTATAGAGCAAGCCAGCAGGCTGAGGATACAGGTAGGAGTTGACATTGCATGCAGCCTTGAGCCTGGAATTTGCAGAGCAGTCGAACAGGCTGTAATCTCAGGCAGGGCTTCTATGTTGCAATCTTGAGACAGATTTGTTTCTTTTTTGGGAAACTCCATCCTTTGCTTTTAAGAGCTTCACCTCAATGGATGAGGCCTACCCACGTGATAAAAGATAATCTGTTTTGCACAAAGTCTACTGATTTAAATGTTAATCACATCTAAAAAATATACCTGCACAGAATTATCTAGAATCCTTAACCAAATAACTGAGCCCCGTAACCATCATAGGTCACCTCTTATAATCTTGAGAATGGTACACGCCTGTTTAAACCGCCTTTAATCTCAAAATAAAGACAATAATCAGGTCTGCATAGCATGACATAACTGTCCTGTATACAAGAAAAACACAACAACTCCCCAGAAGAAGATGTAAAGTCTTTTTGGGTTATGTTCACTCTTCTGTTGGATATCCTGTAACTTAAATATTATGATGAAGTTAATGATACTTAAATTATAGTAAAGTTAGTACACCATATGCTATATGATATGGAGATAAGAGAAGGAAAATTATATTTTATCTATCTAGCTATCTGAGTGTGCATGTGCACACACAAACATATCTATAACAAAATGAGGTTGAAATACTTATAACAATCATAGACTTCTTTTCTGTAACTGGTCATGTGGTTGTAACGGGTATTTATGATGGCTTTTTTTCTATAACTTATTCTATATTCCCTTTGCCTTCATCGAGCATCTCAGTTGGTCATGGTTGGTGATTTACCTAGTAGGTAACTCGAACCTTCATTTCTGCCTGGACTGGGTTGTTGAAGGTTTGCATTCACATTAATCACAGGGCATGGTAGTACTTAGAGATGTTTTAGAGGACAGCTTGTATTCCAGACATTTCTCTATTTCCCTCTTACTTCCCTTTATTGCAAACTAGCCGTTCAATCCCCCCTTGGCAGTCAGAATCCATCATCCCAGCCAGAACAAGATCTCCTTTATTTGCCTGTTGATTCAGGGGAATGAGTTGCTCAAAGTGACTGAGGAGTGTGTCTTAGCTTCCAGATCAATGGAATTGTTGTCGTGCTTACTGGTAGAAGCTTTCTTCCTTTTGGACTATCGCCTCTGGATAAGCAGAGTAAGGTTCCAGGAACAGGGAGCGAAAACTCTGCTAATGAATCACAAGTAGTAGCAGTGAGTAGTAATACTGTCACTTATACACTGATCTTTGGACACATGAACTCTGACTATGAAAGAAATGGCACCACATACCGATGAAACCATTGCTTAAGAATGGCTACCACAAACAAAAACAGGTATCACAACAAATGATGAGATACTAAAATAAATCTATAGATATAATAAGATACCTGCTATCTTCCCTATTAGCCGACAGTGTGTATATTATAAATGAAACAATCATAATAGGAAACTATTACAGGTGCAGGCTACGAGAGAAACATTAAGGCAGCAGGAGTCAGGGCCATGGACATTGGGGGCACTTTTTCACATAACTTACTTATGGAATCAGGGCCTGTTCAGGTCCAATTACAGACATACCACTTGCATTTGAGGATGGAATGCTGTTATGCACACCCGAATTATAGCTTTGGGGGTGAGAAAATATTCAGTTAATGACAGAAAGTTCAAGTTTCAGGGTAATTTAGGGGCCAACAGTTAAACATTGTCTCTCCTAAGGCCTAATACCAAACCAAAAGCTGTTTCTCAGAAAGAGAGCGGTTATGCATGGAGGACAGCAGGGCTTTGCCCCCGAATGGTAAGGATCTGCACTGCGAATCAACCACGGGCGCCTGCAGATGTGTTCAAAGAGAGCTTCATCTGCCTCAGACTTCGAGCGGCATTAGACCTCCTAGATCACATGCATGCGGTGCAGCAGTTTACGGAGCAGCCTGTGGCTGGCACAGAGCCTTCCTTGGCACTGGACCCCACTCACAGCTACTGGGTTTCAGATCATTCGGTAAATAAGACAGGCTAGCGCACCCAAGAGAGGACTATGCTGCTTCCATAATCCAAAGAGGTTCACTGACATTGTGACTTTCTTTTGGTTTTAGGAGGGGTCAGATGCAGCAAATTACCCTTCTCCCTAGAATATATGCAGGAGAGATTGATTTTAAGGAATTGGCTCACTTAATTATGATTGAGGGGGCTGACCAGTCTTCAATTTTTAGGGTGGGCTGTCAGGCTGGAATTTAAGTAAAAGTTGGTGTTATGTTACAGTCTGTGTCCAAAATCTGCAGTGCAGCCCGGCAGGCTGGAATCTCAGACAGGGTTTCTATGTCACAATCGTGAGGCAGAATTGCTTCTTGAGGATTCCTTAGTCTTTGCTCTTAAGGCCTACTGTTGATTAAATGAGGTCCATCTGTATTATGGAGGGTAATCTATTTTATTCAGAGTCAACAGTTCTAAATGTTAATCACATCTAAAGAATTCCTCCATAGCAACGTCTAGACGGCTGTTTGGCCAAGAAATTGGGTACCATAATCTAGCCAAGCTGACATGCTAAATTAATCATCACAGTTGATAAAAAACACACCTAATTAATTTGATACTTTCGCAAACAGATTTCTAGATCAAATGGTGAAACTGTCAACTGATTTTATTTAGTTCTGTATAATAAGGTAGAGATAAGAGAGTAGAACTAAAGAAGGGACTATTTTGTTTTCAGAACTGAAAATGTATTTATTTCCCTTCATTTTTGAAGAATATTTTCACTGCACAGAATTCAACATTGGAACTTACTTTCATTCATCAGGTTAATGTGATTTTTTAAAATATGAGTGCTTTTAAGAGGATCTTTTGTCTTTGGCTCCTTGAAGTTTGACTTTGAAATGCACAGTTTGGGCTCATTATAAATAGTACTGATATAAATATTATTTCACATGCCTTTATGGGAGTGTATGTATGCATTCCTCTTAGATACATAGTTGGGGTGAAATAGGTCAGTCGTAGAGTATACATAGAGTATTATTATTAATTGTTATTTGTATTAGTCATTACCTATTATCACCTTTATTATTAACTATGATTATTAACTTTTAATGTATTAACTCAGTTTTGGCTATTATTAGTGCAGGTGCTATTACTATTAATAACCTGGGAGTAAGATGGTATGGTTGCTTAAATAGACTGGGCCCCTCAGAGAGGAAATCCCTGGGAGGCCAGGAAGGGGAGGGCCCATAGCTGGGGCAGTCCTGCCATTGGAGGGCCATTGGAGGGCCATGGGCCATTATGTGGCCTGATATTCTGGGCTCTATCCAAATAGAAACAAGGGTCACTTGTGACCCAGGCAGGTTCCCTACTTGGGAATGTGAGCTAGAATTCCCTGAAAGATCTCTAGGTGGTGGTTAGTCGGTCAGGATGGGGATGGAGGTGAACTACTCAGAGGAAACCCAGAGAGAGTCCACCCTCATGCAGCCGGAGGCACCCACCTTCTTCCAGTGCTGAGCCTGATCACCTGGGTTTTCTCAGGCCATTACCAGCAGGTCTTCCTTGAGTAACTGGTGGCTGAACTGCAGGGTCCCCACACACTGCCAGCACTGGGAGCCTGTGCCATCAGACCCTCCGCGGAGAAGGACACTCATGACTGGTTCCAGTCTAAAATATTCATTTTCAGAAAATGAATATTTTCTGAAATATTTCTGAAAATAAACATGCCTGCATGAAGAAGAAACTTTGTGGGTGTCCACAACTGCCAAGGATTAGCTGGGTCACCAGAGCCATAGGATGATGACTGGGAAGGCAGCAATAATTGTGAGACTAGGGCCATGTACGGGGATGATTTGGGAAATGACTTCTTATGTGACAACTTGGGTGTCCAAAGCACAGGAGTCCCAGTTAGTTTCTGCTCTGATGCAGCTCCAGGAAGATGGAGCAGCAAGAGCTTCCCAGGTGCTTATAGGGGAACTCATCTTCTATGGCCCTTTGCACCTTGTTTCCTCACATACCTGGAGGCAGCCGCTGGTGGTCAGCAGCCCCCACAGACACACCTGCTCAGTTTCCTGAGCTACTCTTTGCCCAGCCCAGAATGCCTGTTCCATCTGCCTGAAGACCTGCAACAGGTTTCCTCACAGGACACCCTGGAGCTCTTCCTCACTCCAGCCTCGACTCAGCAACTCCTCTACCAGTATTGGGTATGTAAACTTGCATTCCTCAGGGAAACTGGATGGCTGCCAGGCAACCAGCTGTTTGGTCCCAAACCTGTTCCCTGGTCCTGACCATAGGCTTATGACTCATAGGCTCAGAACCATAGCCCTATGTGTCCAGGGTCCACTGAACCCCAGCCCTGGTCAGACACGAGAAATGGAGACTGGGAGAGAGAGAACAATTCATCCCTGCTCTTCATCTTTCAGAATCAAAACCTCCTTGAATATTCATCATACTCATTTGAATTGTACTATTAAGATCTATGCTTTTCACTGAATGTAATTTTTTCCTCTATATATAAAAAGAAGAAAAACTTTTTATGAACGAGGTCGAATCCCTGCATGCACAGACCCAACTGCAAGCAAAGAACATGGCCAGCCTGTACCAGACTTTGCTAAGAGTCTGTTTAGAGGCAGTGGGTCTGCAGGCACCAGGGGTGGGTGCACATGCTAAGTGGATGAGCCCTAACAGCTTAGCCAAATACGATGGTCTGGGGTGAGGCCAATGGGTCACAGACAGGAGAGCCTAGGAAGCAGATCCTGGGAGGGGCGGTGCTGGGTGGGCCAGCAGACCTGAGATTATGGTTAAGGCCCGAAGGCCATGAGGATCATGCTGTGGTGGGCATGGAGGCTGTGAAGACCCCACTGCTGCACAGCCAGCCCCGGACAAGCCATAGGGAAGCACTCACTGGCTGATGCCATCATAATCTCTGCCAACACTGATGAACTTGGATCCCATGACCGCCCTGATGTGATCAAAGTGATCAGGGGAATGAAGAGTCAGCAATGTGGGGATTCCAGGGCAGGCGAGGTGAGTGGGGACTGGCCTCTGCAGATTCTTTTTCTTGCAGCCTGTGGGACACGCAGGCCTACTACTTCATGGCGTCACACCTAGTGTGCCAACTTGAGAGCCCTGAGCCTTGACCTCATGTGATCCCAGCCAGCTCTAGACTGGGCTGCAGATTCGGAGTAAATCCCAAAGCCACCAGTTTGGGCCATTTCACATGAGGATTTACCCTGCCTCAAGTCTCCTTAAGAGCCCATGGGTGCTCCTTTCCACATGTGTGAAGGATGAGGGAGTACAACTGACAGACTGCAGAGACCTAAGGGGCTGCCCAGTCTCTTGGCCAGTCAGGGGCAGGGCGCTTTGGGAGCTGGTGCAGAGGCGCCCATGCTTCACATCCGACTGCCTCCCTTACAGCCATCAGTATCGCACTGCCCACTCTGCAACTCCAGTTCTACGTGCTTCCAAGGTGCTATATACTGTCCATTTTGGGGGGCGGAGGGGAGGGTTGTATCTACTGCCAATGGATGGGTCAAATGTGTTGGCTATTCTGAGACTCACCCTGTCAAAGCTTCAAGTCCAAATCAGAACTGCTCACAGAACTCAGGGTGGGCTCATCTTGCAACAGTGGGCACATTGGCTAACATGTCACACTGTAGCACCCCCACGGATGAGGACACCATCATGGTGCCACCGTTCTTCCACATTGTGGACAAGTAGATACTCAACTTCCCCCACCCCCAGTACAACCACCTGCCTGTTCACTCCTGGGCTCCTTTGGCATCAAAGGAGACTTCATCTCTCTGGTTTGTGTGAATGAAGGAGTTTCAGTCCTGGTTTGGGTGGTGTCTTGGCCCTGGAATTGAGGATTTTGAGGAGTATTTACCACCTACAACCCTATGCTGTGTTCAAGAGCTCAGGTAGGTGAACTGTGAGCTTGTGGAGCAGATGTTCAGCCTGGGGTTTGAGGAAGTTGAGCAAGCTGAGGCTCAGGTTCAAGAGCTCCTGGTTTGAACTTCTTGCTTTAGGTTCAAGGGCCAAGGCAGTCTCTCACCAGAATCTGCAGGGTATCGTCAGAAATGTTCTGTGCATTCTTGCACACCCCCTGGACAGCCGAGTGAGAGATCACGCACCATGCCATGGCGTCTGAGATGTGGGAGAAGTCTGCCATTGCTCCCAGGGTATTCACTTCCACCACTACCTTCTGTAGGGACAGGTTGGGGAGAAGGAATCAGGGGTGAACATGTATGTGCATTTGTTTGTAAGGAAGAAGTGAGGTGTATACCATCCATTTTTGTTTTTTTGTGGGGGGAGGTTGTATCTACTGTCAAGTTGTAACTCAGTCAAGTTCCTCATATCACCCCACCAGGCTGCCTACCTTTTACTGAGGTCACAAGCTCCAGCTCAGAATAGGAGGCACACACTGATGAGGTCAGCTTGCTCCACGGAGGAGGTGCAGGGCATCTTGTTCCTAGGTCTGGCATGGGATGTAGGCTGACCAGAACTGGGGGAAGGCCTGGGATTGGCTTCAACACTGGCTGCTTTGGAGCTCCTCCCTTCACAGTCTCCACAGCCCACATAGGACCCAGTGGGCCCAGAGGCCACAGGTAATGAACAGCTTGCTCCACGGTACCTGGATGTCCACCGAGCTTGTTCACTATGGCCCCAGCACTCCGCAGACCCATGTCATGGCACTTTCTTGGGTCACTCTGGTAACTGAGTTCCACATAACTAACTTATTGCTGTCTCTAGAGCTCCCATATCCCCCACATTCCCAGCAGCCAGCGTTACTTTGCATGTCCCTGTGGTAGCTGTGCCCCCAGGAGCCCCTCTGTAAGACTGTCCAGGCTGGTCTTGGCCAGCCCAAGCATTCCCCACCCCACACCATCACACAGGCAGTACGAGGACCCTCTGAGGCCTGGGCTAGGTCATTCCCACCAGGGAGGAGGTGACCCAGGAGGCTACTTGATGGGAAAGAAATGAGTCACTTCCAGGGCAGCTGAGCCTTCAGTCACTGCAACATCTGCCCCAGAGCTGCTGGCTGACTGGCTGGCCAGGGTCCACCCTCCCTCAGTGTGGAAATCCCTGCCTTGTTGACATCAGAAGTATCGGGCTCACAGAAAGTCCTGACACTTAGGTTTTGTGGCTATACTCGCCTTATCCAGTGGCTCTTCTGGCTCTGATTATCCCAGAAACCTCAAGGGCTAAGTTCTTGTTCTTGCTCAGCAGGCCCCGCTCCATTCCCAGACTCAAACCCTCGCCCTAGTTGTCTTCTCTAAGAACCCACACAGCCACACCGTCATCCCCACCCCACCCCCACACACACATACATGGGGGATGTACCTTACCACAGACGCTGACAGGATTCTGGGTCTGTGCCCAAACTCCTTCATCCCCAGCCTCTCAAGTTTCTGCTCTGAACCTTGACAACCCCTGGAGTTGCTCCATCTTTGTAACCTTCCAAGGTGATAGGAGTGATCAGTGCAGGAACAGTGACCTAAATCTGAGCACGGAAGACCCTAGAAAGTTCTTCCTTGCAATTTATTTGTGAAAAAAAAAAGTCATATCTTTTGTCCTTCAGTTTTGTTTTGGAATTGGCTGAATGCGTCCCATGGTGTCATTTCCCACGTTTGTCGGCCCCTTGCCTTTCCTATAAACTAGGAGCTATGAGAAGCTTTGAAAAATACACATGCCCAGACCCTACCCTACAAATATGTTCAGCGGGACTGGTGTGAGTGGCGGGAAGCTCCTCTTTTCCTAAGATCCCTGAGTGAGTCTGAGTCTGTTTGCCTCATGTTTGGGAACTGCCAGCCCATCTGACTCTGCCAGTTGCCACAAGTCAGCCTCAGTCACAGCAAGCTTCAGAGATAGACACAAGTTTCTAATGTCCAGTGGTGGGGCGGTGGGGGTGGGCACTGCAGGAAAAGGCTTTCGTTGTCTTTTGTGGGTTAACTGAGACGCACAGTGGGAACTTCCTGGGAACTTCCTCTAACCCAAGTTGGGGGAACTTCTTAAGTGATCAGGACCATCCCCTACCTTGAGGGCCTGTGTCTAGATAGAGCACCACCTTGCCGCTGTGGCCCCTGAGGACAGGTGTGCTGTCCACAGAGTGGGCAATTTCACCCCAGTGGGAAAGGCTCCAAACTGTGACAGTGCCCCCTTCTGGGCTGCTGAGGCAAGTGTGCCCAATTTCTGGGCTCTCTCTGTTCCGCTGATGATTCCTCCTCCCCCCTCCCCAGGACCAACTGTCCCCCTAACTGCTGACACATTCCACTGGTAACTGCCATCACTCACTGCCATGGCACACAGAAGTCAGAGTGACCTTTTCCATTCTCTATTTTGGATCACCCCTCTGTGCTCTGCAAAGCTGATCCATGACTTCCCATCACACTTAACAATTGGTCCACACTCCTCGCCATGGCTCACGAGGCCCACCAGAGTCTGGACCGCATCACCTTCTTCCATCACATCTTCATTCTTTTCCCTTTCTTCCCAGCCACACTGGCGTTTCCGCTGGTCCTGGAAGAGGCAGCCTCATTCCTACCTCAGGGTCTTTGCAATCTCCATGTCGTCCTGCGGGAATACTCTCCCTCCAGCTCCTCACGTGACCCATCACCCACATCTCCACTGACAATTCACCTCCTCACGGAAGCCTTCCCTGACCACCTTGTGTAAACTACCACCCCCTCGCCAGTCTATGCTCTTATCCTCTTTACTGTTCTTTACAGCGATTATAGTTATATGAAACACTGTTGTTGAATTAGTTGTCTCTTTTGTTTGTGGATGCTTTGAGGGGAGGGGCCTCAATAGACACATTCATCCAAATACCTCAGGCAACAAGCACAGGAGTTCAATGAATGTTTGTTGAATCTATAGAAGTAAGAGTGGTCTCATAGAGGAAAACAGTATTTTCTCAGTCTTGCCTATTATAAGCACACAAACATATACACACACATATGCCCTACAAGGAAGTACTCATCAGTTTCAACCTGGTCCTGCCCCGTCTACACTAGGTTCATTGAAGGAGCTACATAGAAGCTAAACACAAGGATCCTCTTTTGAGGGGAGAGTCTTACAAGACCAGGTACCTCACATGGGAATATCTTTTAAAGGCAACATGAAGGTTTGGGGGTCCGACCTTGAACAACTGGATTTCAAATAAAATACTGTTTTTTACAGAAAATTATTTTATTGATCAGTATGGGACTGCACAGAGGACAGAAAGGCTGTGAACAAAAAAAGCAGGTGAGCCCTGGGAGTAAGGGGGTTGCTGTTTTACTCTTCCCAGGGTGCTGGACTTTCTAAGTCTCTCTGTTCTCCTCTTGAGGCCCCCAGCTAAAGGCTCCCTAGTTTGCCACAGACAGCTTCTTTCAGTTTCAAAAAGCCCAGCTCATCCTATTTTGTGCTGGTGGCCACTGGCAGTGACTCAGGGCAGGAGCCCATCCGGTAGACTGGGCGAGCCCCTGCTAATTCTGCCCTTTCTTTGCTCTTGGGTGCACTTGTCTCGCAGAGAGCAGGATTTTCTTTCTTCCAGCCAGAAAGGGACTCTATAGGATTGAGCAGAAGAGCACCAAGTTTTTTGTTAGACCATTTTCAGCCCTGTGATGTTTAGAGCAGCCTCTCATTTCAAACCTCAAGTTCTGAGGCTCCTTGCCCAAGGCGGTTTAGTCTATAAGCAGACTCCTAGCTGAGGAAGGCTCACACAGAATAGCCCTTGTTTTAATACCCAGTGGCAGGCAGCAGGAGTCAGTGAAGGAAGAGCCATTAGCTGTCGGAGGCTGTAAACCACTGTGCTGTCTACAGAGTGCCTTATGCAGCAACTTTCTGTAGGGTCAGGCTCTTGCCATCCTTCTCCAATCACTGAATTTGAGGGCTGGAGCAACTGAGACTCTTCCACAAGGCAACATCTCTTGAGAGCTCGTCTAGGGACTGGCTTCTCTGCTTCTAACTTTGCTGGAGTGGCCAAAAGGATATCCCCATTGTCCTGGTAGCCATGGGCCAGGCAGCATGTTTCCCCATGTAGCCCATCTGGATTTCTCCACTACTTTGGTAGAGGATGCAGTAGGGACCAGGTGCAGGTTGAAAGGTGGGAGCCATTGCTGCTGGAAAGAAAATTAGAACCAATTATTCATTTGTACTGTACACTGTCCTGCCAGGACAGTTTCTCTCTCATGTCTCTCCCCGGGTTCACTGAAGCCTTCCAATCTGTTTGGCATCTAAAACACAACCTTGACCCATCACTTCTATGGGTCCCCTAGAAAAGGGGTTTGGGCTATAAAAGAAATTCTGTGGAACCTAGGGCAGCAGCAGGATATTGGAAATTATTCCCCATTCCCAGAGAAATGATAACCTGAAAATAATTGCAATCAGGATCCACTCCATCTTTCTCACATCTTACAGCTTTTCACTTATGAAACTTTAACAAAAATTCCAAGGTTTGGTAGACAATATGATATAAATTGGTTTCAGAACATTTCTCACTTTGTCAAATCATCTCAGGCCTCATTCATACTGATTTTGTCAACCACACTGAACTCTAGCCCTCTGGTACTTTTACCTTGGTTAGAAAAAGGCCCAATACTGTGGCAGAGTTCTCAGGAGGTTAAGAGCCAGGTTCTGGATAACAAGTCTAGGCTTACATCAGCCCAACCTCCTGGGACATCATTTCCTCAGCCCTCCAGTTTCAGAATCACTTCATCGCTCCCCTGGGCTCCTCCATGGAGTGGCCCCACCCTTTCTCCCAGTACTCAGCAGCTCAGTCTAGGATGTGTCTGAGGGGACCTGTGTCGATGTCTATATGACAGTACAGTGAAGGTGACTGGGTTTGGAAGAGACATTCATGAATGGCACTCAACTTCTTCCTCAAACTTCTCTATAATTTGCCAACAAAATACACTTGACTTTTGCTAAGAGGCCAATCAGTAAAGGGTCTTAATGAAAGTATCTCATAGCCCAAAGGAAACCTGCATAATTAAAGATGAGAACCTCTGAGCACTTGCCCAGCGATGACATTGCACATTTTCCAAACAAGGACAGGAGCAGTTTGGATCTCTGAGCGGGCCCTATGCCACTGGTACTTGTAGCTTATAGCTAGGGTGGTTCTCAAGGGTGGGGACAGGCCCAAAAGGGTCATGGGTAGCCAGGTGAGGTTCTGTGTATACCAATATCTCCTGTACAGATGCCCAACCTAGGCCCACCTGCTGTGCTGCACTCTCTGGGCACAGAGGATGAATTATATTGAATTAAGAATATCCAGCCAAACATCTCTCTCTCAGGCAACCAAACAGATTGGTATCTGGCAGAGAACTGATAGGGAAGGTTCCCCTGGAACACCACACTTGCATAGTTGCACTGCCATGGAAACCGTGAGAAAGTCTATGAGGTAATCGCTACCAAGTACACCAAGTAAGGTCACTTAAGGAATCAGTGACTTTAGACTCTCAAGGTTTTGTGGGGAGCAGTCTGGAGGCAGAGAGGTACCCTACCTGTGCCCTCACTCCTGGCCCTCCCCATCCATGCCCTAGTTAAGTACCCACTGCGTGTGGAGCATACCCGTGGGCTGACACAGCCGTGGGACCCCAGAAAGGCCAGATAACCCCACGTTCTGAGAAAAGCAAGATTGACCTAAGGTAAGCTAGGTTTACAGCACTGGTCCTAAGTATCTAACAGTTGGAAAGGCAGAGTTTTGTGTGGCCTGGGGACACAGGAAGGCTTTGTGGTGGAGGGCCTGAAGGACAAGTGAGGTTTGGATCCGTGGAGAGGAGAGGGAAGACATTTCAGTTCAGAAGAGTAAAAACAAAGACAAGCTCTTCTTGACCTTGTCCTGCCTCAAATGTCAACTTATAGAACCTTCACATTTTTAAAACTAAGGACTCAAAAAAATGAAAAAGAGGTTCAGTGACCTACCCAAGATTACGCAGGTAGTAAAGAAGTATTCTTCTCAATGCAGTGCTTCATGTTGGGTCTCTGGATTTATAGCTGATAGGAATGTAAGCACAAGCTCGTCACATTCCAAAGTGACACTGGGAGAGATGCTAAAGGCACTCCAAGGAAAAATGAGGTCCTGGATGAATTCACAGAGTTGGAATGATGGGCCTATTTTAACATGAAATTGAAAACAAAGTCAATACAAAATACCATAATAAACAATGACAACCTAATCTACACCCCTCTCCCCCTCCAAAAGGAAAACAATGAGCATGTCACCACCATGAAAAGATGACTTGGGCCCTAGCCCAAGTGAAAAATATGATCAACACTGTGAGGAGGTGTTATTAAGAGACTATTTAGTGTTACTTAGAGGAGGAAATAAACAACTTTGCTCTTAGCCTGACCAGGCCTATAGAAAGGAATCCTACTTGGGGCACCCTTTGATACAGTGTGGCCAAGAACTTTCTAGCAATCATAGATAGCTTTCTTTATGAGGGGCATCCCGGTTGCTGATATTGATATGAAAAGATAGGACATTTGTTTGCTGGGGATGTACCCAGGAGGCAGATGACCTAGGCCACCATTTTAGAAGTTGGGTAACGCTGGCTGAGAAGCACACTCTCTTCTTTACTCCTGAGTTGCTTGAATTAGCATGGTGCATATAAGGACAAAGTCAGGACTAATTAAATTGACTACCTTTGAGGAGTGGTAGGAGATCAAATGTGAAGGAAATGGCTATGGAAAAAGTTTGTGCTGGCATGTGAGCCAGCAAGAGACCACCTAGGTTTTCTAAGAGAGATTTCTTGTCTTAGAGCATTTCTCCAATCTTCTAGGGGTAATGATACCATCTCAGGACTTGGGCTTCTGGGGAAGGCAGGATAGCATAGAAAAATGAATTACAACTTTAGATGGCTTGAGACTCACCTGATTCACCTGAGGATTCCACAAAACAACTTAAAAATACCTGTAAGTGAAATTTTTGGCTTTGGTCAAAACCAGGAAACATCCTGTTTAGTTTATAAACTAAAACACAGTTGAGAGAGCCTTTGTCCTCAGTGTGGTAGTTTGGAGTACGAATTATTTCAATCTAATGAATGCTGCAAATCAAAACCAAAATGTGGTATACCTCTCATTTTAGAATATTAGATAATACCTCACACTTATTATCAAGGTGGAAGAAGAAGAAAGAAGACGGTGGAGGAGGAGAGAAGGAGGAGGAGGAGGAGGAGGGAGAGGAGGGGGAGGGGGAGGAGGAGGAGGAGAAATAGGTGTTTCTTAAAAAATTAAAACTAGAACTATCATATGATCCAGCAATTAAACTTTTTGTTTTTTATCCAAAGAAAACAAAACACTAACTAGAAAAGATATACGAGGCTAGTCCAGGAAAAGTCCAGCCATTGTTAACAAAACAAGAATGTTTTGTGTGACACTAATGTAACGTGGCAGCCAAGGAGAGTAGACTGGAATGTGCATGTGTGAACAATGATGACTTCAACTTCTAATCAAGATCACAGGATCACAACTAACTTCAAAACAAAAAACACCCAGAACAGCCAGCAAATCAAAGTCTGTGTGGAAGTCTGACAACCAAGAATTTAAAGATGCCATATTCATCCAGTGAGTAGGAGGGGCAGAGGTGGAGAGCCAGAACAGAGAGGACATGGTGAGGCAGCTGGAGGAATATGAGGCCCCATATTCATGTGTGGTGGATAAAAATCAGGAGAGATACTTGGGGAGCAAGCAATCCCAGCCCTAGGCCAGACTGTGCAGCCCAGGGTTCCAGTGCTGGGAAAATAAAGCCTTCTAACTTTTGCCTTTAAAATCCAGTGGGGGTTGGGGCAGCAGAAGAAACTGCCAGTCTCTCAGGGGAGTCCATTTAAAGGGTCTCCATAGTTCTAGAACAACACAAACCCACCCACTCTGGGAACCACCACCAGGGCAACAGCCAGAGGAGCACTAGTCACATAGGGTAAGCAGGTGAAGTGAACAGAAATGGGGAGAGTACCAAGTAAGCCTCCATCAGCCAGGCAATATCATTGTCCTCTTTCCAACCCCTCCTCCACATATGGAGGTACAAAGCTATGAAGCAGATTGCCCCACCCTGGTGATTACCTAAAACCCCACCTCATACAATATAACAGGAGTGCCAAAACAGTGAGTCAAAGCAGCTCTACCTAACACACAGAAACAAACACAGGGGGCTACCAAATTGAGGAGACAAAGAAATATGGCTCAAATCAAGGAACAGAAAAAAAATCCAGGAAAAGAACTAAACGACGTGGAGGTAGCCAATCTATTAGATGCAAAGTTCATAACACTGGTGAGAAGGATGCTCAGAGAACAAGTGAGTATGGCAAAAGCATGAGGGAAGAAATGAAGGCTACATTAAGTGAAATAAAGAAAAATCCACAGGGAACCAACAGTGAAAGGAAGGAAGCCAGGGTTCAAATCAATGATTTGGAACATAAGGAAGAGATAAACTTTCAATCAGAACCAAAAGAAGAAACAAGAATTTAAAAAATGAGGAGAGGCTTAAGGAGATGCTGGGACATCCCCAAATGTACCACCATCTGAATCATACGGATGCCAGAAGGAGAAGAGAAAGAGAAAGAAATTGAAAACTTATTTGAAAAGATAATGAAAGAATGTTTCCCTAATTTGATGAAGGAAATTGATATACAAGTTCAGGAATCACAGAGTCCCAAAAAAGTTAGACCCAAAGATGACTACACCAAGACACAAATAATTAAAATACTGAAGATGAAAGAGAGAATCTTAAAATCAGCAAGAGAAAAAGAGAGCATTACCTACAAAGGAGTTCTCATAAGACTATCAGCTGATTTCTCAAAAGAAACTTTGCAGGCAAGAAGGGACTGGCAAGAAGTATTCAAAGTGATGAAAAGCAAGGACCTACAATCTAGATTATTCTATCAAGCAAAGCTATCATTTAGAATGGAAGGGCAGATAAAGTGCTTCCTAGACAAAATAAAGTTAAAGGAGTTCATCACTACCTGTGGGGATTCTTTCCACACACATGTAAACACGCAGTTCCAGAATTCACACGTTTTGAGCACAGCTCCGCATGATTCCCATGTGGGCAACTGTGGATCATGTCTGTGGAATGAGAATTATCTAATGGGAATTTGGCAAAAATGTATCTTAAGAAATTCTCTGACTTGCTGAGCCTCTTCCTCCCCAAAGTCAGAAAGCTTAATTTTATGAATCACTGCCTCAATGTTTTATGATCCCAAAAGTTAACAGCCCTAGCTAGCTTATCCTCAATTTACTTGTCTCCTGTTTAATGTATACCCTGATCCTGTCTGCCACCAGACATGAATTTACATCCTAATGCTCTGTTAATGAGTAAACCTACCCCTGTTCTGCATAAGCCCATGAATAATCAATCCAATGTAAATATGTCCTAAAGCTTCTAATAAAAACCCTGGCTAGGCTACCCACGAGGCCTTTTCCCAAGATGGAGGAATTGGTCCCGTGGCTCCGGACTCTCTTCTCCCCGCGTGTCTCGGTATGAGATTCTTTTACGCATCGGGCTGTGGTCACCCACGGGTTTCGCTGGGACAAAATCCCCACTACAACTACCAAGCCCTTATTATATGAAATGTTAAAGGGACTTATTTAAACAAAAGAAGAAGATTAAAACCATGAACATTAAAAAAGCAACAAGTTCACAACTATCAACAACTGAATCTAAAAAAATAAAAAAAAATAAACGAAGTGCAAGAACAAGAACAGAATCATAAATATGGAGATCATCTGAAGGGTTATAAGTGGGGAGGCAGAAGGAGAAAAAATGGGGAAAGACACAGGGATTAAGAAATGTAATTAGTAGGTACAAAATAGGCAGGGAGAAGCCAAAGAATTTATATCCATGACCCATGGACATGAACTAAGGGGAGGGAATTGCTGGAGGGAAGGAGGGTACCAGGTGGAGGGGGACAAAGGGGAAAAATTGGTACAACTGTAATAACACAATCAATAAAATATACTTAAAATAATAATGATGACTTCACTGTAGTAGTTAGAGGGAATGGTAGATACCTTTGAGTGAGCATGTGTACTGTGTGGCCATCACATTCAAAATGACTGAGACAACGAATCTACATCTAATTTTGCTTTAAGTTTGAACATTCCTCCACAGCAACTATTCTAATGATTCAGAAGGCTGCAGCTATGAGTACCTGGTGATTGGCAGCTTCATCAGACAATGTGCCTGCTCATGCATTACGTTTTGTGCAGTTTTTTTGGCAAAACATTAAATCACCCAGGTGAATCAGACCCCTACAGCCCAGATTTGGTGCCCTGCAACTTCTGGCTTTTCCCAGAACTAAAATCACCTTTGAAAAAGAAGAGATTTCAGACCATTGATGAGATTCAGGAAAATGTGACGAGGCAGCTGATGGCGATTGGAAGAACTGTGTGAGGCCTCTAGGTGCCCACTTTGAAGGGGACTGAAGCATCATTGCCCCATGTGCAATGTCTCTTGTATCTTGTATGGTCTTCAATAAATGTTTCTATTTTTCCTATTACAGGGCTGAATACCTTCTGAACAGACCTCATATGCAACCTTCCTCCTCAAAGCAGCATTATTTACAATAGCCATTATATGGAAACAACCAATCGGCCCATCGAAGGGTGAATAATAAAGAAAAGGTGGTATATGCACAATAGAATATTATTCAGCCATGAGAAGAAGGAAATCTTGACATTTGTGACAACATGGATGAATCTTGAGAGTATTATGTGTAGTGGTATAAATCAGGCCATAAAAATATCATTTACGTATGGACCATGAAAATGAAAAACCAAAATTGAGCTCAAGATACAGAGAAGAGATTCATGGTTGTCCAAGGGGTGCAGACCTGCAAAATGGATGAGAGGGTTAAAATGTACAAACTTCCAGTTATAAAGTAAACCATGGGAATGTAATGTACAGCAAGGTGACTATAGTTAGTAACACTGTATTGCATAGTTGAAAGTTGCTAGAGACTAAATCATAAAAGTTCTCATTATAAGGAATAAAATGTAACTATCTATGGTGACAAACATTAAGTGTACTTATTGAGCTGATCATTTCACAATATAGACAAATATTGAATCATTACATTGCATACTTGAAACTGATATGTCCATAATCCAAATAAAATAACATACAGAAAAATTGCCTCCTACCATACTATTATGGCATAACAAAAAAATCAACAATTCTTTTTTAATATCATAAAATACCTATCATTGTTCAAAATTCCCCGAATGCCTGATTTTTAAAATACCTGATTTGAATTATAATGTAGATAAGATCCATCCCTGCACATTGCATTTGGTCATTATATCTCTTAATTTGTAAAATGCTCTGTTTTAATTCTTGCAATTTTTTTTTTAATTTTTCAATTACAGTTGACACAATATTATATTAGTTTGAGGTGTAGAACATTGTGAATAGACATTTTTATATCTTAAAAAGTGATCTTCATAAGTCTAATATCCATATGACAACATATATAGTTATTATAATATTTTAGACCCAATTTCATTATAACACATTTTGTACCTCCTGGACTAATTTTATACCTGTCACTTTCTTACTTCTTAATCCCTTCATTTCTTTAACCTATCTTCCCCACACCCCTCCCATCTGGTGAATATCAATTAGTTCTCTCTGTGAGTTTGTTTCTGTTTTATGAGTTCATTGATTTTGTGTTTTAGTTTGCACATAAAAGTGGATCACATGGTACCTGTCTTTCTCTGCCAGACGTACGTTCCGTACCACACCACCCTTTAGGGCCGTCCATGCTGTCACAAATGACAAGATTTCAAATCCTTTTTAGGACTCATATTCCACTGTGTACATGAACCACCTCTTCTTTTATTTGTGTATTTATGATTAGGGCATATGCATGGGATCGTTTAGGTTATTTGATTTTAAAGTAATTTTTATAAGAATGCAAGCTGTGTGGGGGGAGGGTCAACAAAGAGTCAGTGACTTCTGCCTGCACTTCTGTCTGGGAGAAAGCTGCTCCTCCGGCCCTCGCTCTGAAGCCAGACAATGCAGCTCCTCCCTGCATGTCGCTGGCACTTTTCAAGCTGCTGCCCCAGCACTGCAACTCAGAGCCAGTGAGTCTGTCAGTGAGTAAATCCCTGCACCGGCCCCTAGGGGCAACTTCAGGGACACCAGCAAGCAGCCCTCTCTTTCCCTCAGACACAATCCCTGCCGGTTTTCACAACAAAAGTTATAGAGAATTCTTTCCTGGCACAAGACCCTGGGCTGAGGAGCTTCCAATGGGGCGGGGACCCCTTGCTCCTAGAGTGGGGTGGGGCACTGAAGCCCAGGTATCCCCTCATCACCATTTCTTGACTGCCACACTGTGCGTGTAGGGTCTGCTTCTTCTGCATCCCCAATCCAACTACCAGTATCAGTGTGACCTCTTCTGAATATCTTTAATTCTAATGGTCTCTTGTTTAGTTAGTCTTCAGGCTGATCTCAAGGAGGGTGAGGTTGATGTTCTGCAGTTTATTTGGAATTTTGCTCTAGTACCAGGGGAAGATGAGCACAACGTTTACCTATTCCACCATCTTGACCAAAAGTTCTTCCTTGCAATTTATTTGTGAAAAAAAGTCACATCCTTTGTCCTTTAGTTTTGTTTTGGAATTGGCTGAATGCGTCCCATGGTGTCATTTCCCACGTTTGTCGGCCCCTTGCCTTTCCTATAAACTAGGAGCTATGAGAAGCTTTGAAAAATACACATGCCCAGACTCTACCCTACAAATGTGTTCAGCGGGACTGGTGTGAGTGGCGGGAAGCTCCTCTTTTCCTAAGATCCCTGGGTGAGTCTGAGTCTGTTTGCCTCCTGTTTGGGAACTGCCAGCCCATCTGACTCTGCCAGTAGCCACGAGTCAGCCTCAGTCACAGCAAGCTTCAGAGATAGACACAAGTTTCTAATGTCCAGTGGTGGGGCGGTGGGGGTGGGCACCGCAGGAAGAGGCTTTCGTTGTCTTTTGTGGGTTAACTGAGACTCACAGTGGGAACTTCCTGGGAACCCCAGTACAGGTGCCTCCTTCCTCTAACCCAAGTTGGGGGAACTTCTTAAGTGATCAGGACCATCGCCTACCTTGAGGGCCTGTGTCTAGATAGAGCACCATCTTGCTGCTGTGGCCCCTGAGGACAGGTGTGCTGTCCACAGAGTGGGCAATTTCACCCCAGTGGGAAAGGCTCCAAGCTGTGACAGTGCCCCCTTCTGGGATGCTGAGGCAAGTGTGCCCAATTTCTGGGCTCTCTCTGTTCTGCTGATGATTCCTCCTCCCCCCTCCCCAGGACCAACTGTCCCCCTAACTGCTGACACATTCCACTGGTAACTGCCATCACTCACTGCCGTGGCACACAGAAGTCAGAGTGACCTTTTCCATTCTCTATTTTGGATCACCCCTCTGTGCTCTGCAAAGCTGATCCATGACTTCCCATCACACTTAACAATTGGCCCACACTCCTCGCCATGGCTCACGAGGCCACTAGAGTCTGGACCGCATCACCTTCTTCCATCACGTCTTCATTCTTTTCCCTTTCTTCCCAGCCACACTGGTGTTTCCGCTGGTCCTGGAAGAGGCAGCCTCATTCCTACCTCAGGGTCTTTGCAATCTCCATGTCGTCCTGCGGGAATACTCTCCCTCCAGCTCCTCACGTGACCCATCACCCACATCTCCACTGACAATTCACCTCCTCACGGAAGCCTTCCCTGACCACCTTGTGTAAACTACCACCCCCTCGCCAGTCTATGCTCTTATCCTCTTTACTGTTCTTTACAGCGATTATAGTTATATGAAACACTGTTGTTGAATTAGTTGTCTCCTTTTTTTGTTTGTGGAAGCTTTGAGGGCTTCAATAATCACATTCACCCAAATACCTCAGGCAACAAGCACAGGAGCTCAAAAAATGTTTGTTGAATCTATAGATGTAAGAGTGGACTCATAGAGGAAAACAGCATTTTCTCAGCCTTGCCTATTATAAACACAGGTATATATATACATACATGCTCCACGGGGAAGTACTCATCAGTTTCAGCCTGAGACCTGCCCCAGTTTTCACTGGGTTCATCTTAGGAGCCACATATAAGCTGAACCCATGATTCTTTTGGATGCAGAATGTCCTTCAAGACCAGGTACCTCACATGGGAATGTCCTTCAAGGCAACATGGAGGTTTTGGGGTCTGAGCTGGGACAACTGGATTTCAAATAAAACAGTGGTTTTATTGTGTAGTAATGAACCCCCCTGAGAACAGAAAGGTTGGGAAGTATAAGGGAGGTGAGCACAGGAGGTAAATGGTTTCTGCTCTACACTCTCACACATGAGGCTTCCTGTGTTGTCATTGACTGTTTTTTTCAGTTCCAAGAAGCCCAGCTATTCCTACTTTTGTGTAGGTGGCCACTGGCAATGACTCAGGGCTGATGTCCATCTGGTAGGCTGGGTGAGCCCCTGCTATTGCCACTCTGCGCCTTCTTTTTTCCTGGATTCTACTTGTCTCATAGAGTGCAGACTTTTCTTTCTTCTCCAAAGTGGGACTCTGGAGATTGAGCAGAGGAACATCAGGGTTTCTGCCAGGCCACTTTCAGCTCTGGGATGCTCACAGCAGTGTCTCATTTCAAACCTCAAGTTCTAAGGCTCCTTTTCCATGGCTTTTTTTATTATGGAAGGATGCTACTCGCTGAGCAAAACTCAAACAGAATTGCTGAGGTTGTGATCTCCAGAGGTGGCAGCTGGGGTTACTGCAAGAAGAGGCATTAGCTGTCTAAGGTTGTAAAACCTTGACATGTCTGAGGAGTGCTTTACCCAGAAAATTTTTTAGGGTCAGTCTCTTGTCATCATTCTCTAATCTCTGAATATTGAGGCTGTAGCAACTGATATTGTCATCCGACTCTTCCACAATGTGGCATCTCTTGGGAGTTTGTCTGGGGACTGGCTTCTGTGCTTCCACCTTTGCCAGGGTGGCCAAAGATGAATCTGCATTTGTCCCAGAGCCACTGATCAGGCAGTATGTCTTTCCATGACAGCCCACCTGGGTTCTCCACACCCTGAGTATAGGACATAGTAGTGACCAGATGTATAAGAACATTTATTGAAACATTGGCAAGATTTAATGCTTTGCCTTACAGATTATCTCATCTAAACAGAAATATTTCTAAGAATACTATCATTATGATCCTATAACAGCCTAAATCTCAGTCTAATGCAGAGAGAGGGTTACTCTTTCAAATACATTTTTGTAGAGACTTTTGTCTAAGTCAGCGATTTTCAACAGGAGTACCACAGTACAATTGTGTGCTGCAAGAATTTTTAAACATGCAATACCTGATATTAGTCAGGGGCACTGACCTCTTTTCCCTTAGATTGTCAAAAAAAAAAAAAATGACAGCAACCAATACAACAATATCCATCCATTGTGAGTGAATCAAAATTATACCTATTGTTTTTGTCAGATTGGCAAAAAATACAATTATGTGCCGAGGAATTCGAGTAATTAGTTTATGTGTCATGTGATGAAAAAAGTTGAAAATCGCTGGTATAAGTAGATTTTGTTATAATTTGATATGCAAGAAGCTCTCAAGAATTTTAAAAATTTTTTATCATTTCTGACTAAAATGAATAGTTCAACATGAAAGGAGATCCCTTCATCCCAATCCTCCTACATGCAAGCCGAGAAAGCTACTTGTTTGCAAACAAGAGTTATGTCTAGTGGAAAATAAAGGATGAATCAGAGGGCAGAGTCAGAATCCCAGAGGGAAGAGTCAATAGCCATTGAGAAGTAGTCCAGGAGAGAATAATTGAGTCCCTAGCAGAGAACAGTCCTTGCTTCTGGAGCTGGAAGAAGTGGCAATATATTCTCAGTCGACTTCAAAATTTCTATGTACTATTGTCTGTATTGTATTTTTCATTTTTCTTTTTATAAACTGGCAAGTCTATTGTGATCATGCTCTTCCTTTTACACCACTGCATGGTGAATGTGTTAAGGGGAAGATAACTTGTCTGCCAGTGAGGAAATGCACCTGAGAAATTGCTTGCAAGATGCTACACCTGAGGAACTTCATCCACATCTGTTGAGAAGATCTTTCATTACAAACCAATGTTGTAATCAAATATGTGGGGGGATACTTGAATATATTACATATAGAAGAGGGATGTGGTAACTGCGGCCCAAGGGTGAACTGTGGCAGTTGGTCTCCTGTAATAGATCCTTTCCGTCCCTGTGCAAATGCCCTCATATAGGAACAGAGATTGCTTTCCCTCCTCTTGAATATGGGCTCACTTTGTGATTGTGTTGCTTAATAGAATGTAGCAGAAGTCAAACCCTGAAATTTCTGATTCCAACTTTTTCTTCTTTTTAAAATTCAAATGTCCATGATATGTTTAAGTCACATGAAACAGTCACATGAAGAACACAGTAGTCTTTTATATATTTAATTTTAGGGATGCCAAAATCAAACAGCCAGTGTTAAAAGTCTGGAACGGTAAGACTATTTTTTTTGTTGTTTTTTGTTTTTTTTTAACATTTTATTTATTTTATTTTTAGAAAGAGGAGAAGGGAAGGAGATAGAGAGGGAGAAACAGAAATGTATGGTTGCCTCTCACATGGGCCCCACCAGGGACTTGGCCCGCAACCCAGGCATGTGCCCTGACAGGGAATCGAACCAGGACCATCGTCTGGTTCCCAGCCCATGCTCAATCCACTGAGCTACACCAGCCAGGGCTGGAACAGTAAGACTATGTTTTTTTATTGGTGTCCCCATTTTCTCCCCATTACTCTCCCCTAGTCTACCCAGCCTCACCTCCCACATTCAGTCCTCCTCCCTGCCATTACCTTTGTCCATGGGTCCTTTATATATGTTCCATGACGACCCTTCCCTTCTTTCCCTTGCTATGCCTCTCTCCCCTCCCCTCTGGTCACTGTCAGTTAGTTCTTCATTCCCATGTCTCTGGTTCTATTTTGCTCACTTGTTTGTTTTGTTGATGACTATTCTGATTTCTGTTTCCCTTTATGGTTCGTCATGATAACCATGATCACTTGTCTTTGGGAAGAGTTGGCCCCTGCCCATCCAGGATTTTACTGTTCCCACTGCATTTGGGAATTTCACTTGAATGGCAGCAGTTACCACTAATTGCTGACCTACAGACCTGGGTCAGCACGGGGACCTTTATTGATAATGAGGCTTTTCCCACTGTCCTCACTATCCTAGTGAATACTATGCTTTCTGGGCCTTCCTAAGGAGTGTGAGCAGGCAGGCATTCTGTGATAAAACACTCCAAGATTCCACTGTTCTTAAGCCTTTGGATGAGGCTTTTCCCATTGTCCTCACTATCCTAGTGAATACTATGCTTTCTGGGCCTTCCTAAGGAGTGTGAGCAGGCAGGCATTCTGTGATAAAACGCTCCAAGATTCCACTGTTCTTAAGCCTTTGGATGTGTTTCTCTACAGTATATCAAGCGATTTCTGGCATTTTGACATCATTTAGTGTACACCACCTTTTGGTCCCTGTTTCAGTAAGCCAATTAAGCAATCTTTTAGAGCGCTTCCTCATTTCTCAAGCTAAAACACTGAACCAAGTGTCTCTGCTTTGTAGGGCAATATCAATGAAGCCTGGTCCAACTTTACATGTGTTTTGCCTTGATTTCACACTTGCTTTTTGCCTGCATGTTCCCCATTAAACTTATATAATTATTTTTAATATACCTAAACTTAGTGGAGTTCTGTTACTGGAATCAGTAGGCTCAACTAAAAATGTGGGTATTGTTTTCAACGCAACTAGATATAGACTATCACAAATTAAAAACCTGACATACTCTCTAAACACCTGTAAATGCTCCATAAACTCAAACTATGGTTTGAGGAGGAGGATTATGTGTTATTCTTCTCTGTATTAGTCTCTAAAATTCTGTACTTTAGCCACTGTAGGTGCTCAGTAAATCTACTGAATAGTGCAATATCTTATGTTGAACTACTTCATAAACTTGTTTTGGTATTTAATCATTGTGCATTACTGCACTTTTTTAAATTAATTTTCTTATTTATTCTACTTATAATAGCCACATTTATCATTTCTACCCAGCTGTTTTAAAAATATAACCCCAGTGTACATTCAGATAGCTTTTCTTTATAAATATTATCTATACAGTATGTATATTCTCCAAGTGTGTCACCTTCCTTAGGCTTTCTCCTATTGTCAGCCTTGTTGGCATTGGTGTAATTATAATCCTCCATGATTAGTGCCTTTGCTCTTTTATGGGCTTTTATCATCTGCGTACGTATTTTTAAATCTCCTTTTGTGTCCTGCCTGAGACATAGCTGCTTCTTATTAATTATTTTTATTTGTTTATTTACTTAATTTCTGTAATCAAAATGACCTCTTTGGTCTTCAGAACAAATTTACTTCTCTCTTTACATGGTATTATACATTGCCTTCTCCAGTCCGTCAAAGTCTAGCCTTCTTATAAAAACATCTTCCTGATTTTTATTACGGCTCTTACTTTCCTCATTCTAGGTGTGCTGTTTCAGTTACACGAACCTCTGCTTCGTAGCCTTGAAAACATTGTTTCATCTCTCTCTCTCTCTCTCCCCCTCCCACCCTCTTCCTTCCCTTTTTCCTTCCTTCCTTCCTACTTTCCTTCCTCCCTTCTTTCCTTCCTTCTTTCTTTCCTTCCTTCCTTCTTCCCTCCTTTCCTTCCTGTCTTTTCTCAAGGAAAAAAATTAAACAAAAAATAGATTGGCTCTCCAACTGTTTAGGTTTCATTTTGTTATTGTTATTATTGTATTTGTTATTTAGGAAGTTTTAGTCTTTTTCTATTGTTAACTTCCCCTTCTTTGTTAATTGTTAAAATAATTGTTAACTTTCCCTTCTGTGTTATTTTAATTCATCCTTTATATATATCCATGGTATGTCAATCGTCAAGTAACCAAAATACAGTACACACATGAACACATATTGTTTACTGTATCTACTTTGTTAATCTGTTTTCATAAGGTGATCACTTATTGGCTTTACGAGGAAGCAAAATAGCCTATTTTATAATTATTTATTTATTTATTTATTTATTTATTTATTTTTTGCAAAAATAGTATATAACTAAATGTCTGCTCTTAGAGACTATAAGGGAAGTGGAGTCAGTCAGGCTCCCTCACCCGGGTGTCTGGGAGACTGTGGCTTGGCAGTGTTCACGAGGCCTTGAGTGAGGGCCCGCATGCATAGAACGAAGCTCTGTTACATCACTAGAAGGTCAGTATTGGCACCCTTCTGGCTTGTGTGCGCTTAGTATATAAGGGAGTCAGCACTTCCTGGGGCAAGGCTCACTGCTTGCAGTGTTCGTGGATTGCCACACCCCAGAAGAAAAGGCATGTCAGACATCCTGATGGCTCTGCAAAGTTTCTTCCATCTGCCTGAATCCTTTGTGAACCTGCCCAACCTTGAACAGTACGGATACATAGAACAGGTACCATTATGGAGTTTCAAAAACAAATTGTAAAACAAAAAGTGTCTTGGTTCTTACTTACTGCCCTTTTTTAGTTAAATGTATTGGGGTGACATTATTAATAACATTATACAGGTTTCAACCATACAGTTTTATAAAACTTCATCTGTTTATTGCATTGTGTGTTTACCACCCAAAGTCAAATATCTTTCCATAACTATATACTTGACCCCTTTTATTTAAAATTTTATTTATTTATTTTTAGAGAGAGGAGAAGGGAGGGAGAAAGAGAGAGAGAAACATCAATGTGTTGTTGCCTCTCACATGGCCCTCACTGGGGACCTGGCCCGCTACCCAGGCATGTGCCCTGACCGGGAATCGAACCGGGACCATCTGGTTCCCAGCCCACGCTCAATCCACTGAGCTACACCAGCCAGGGGTATTTGACCCCTTTTACTGTGTGCTACATCTCCCCACCCCATTTTGCCCCTGTAACCAACATACTATTTTCTGTGTTTATTAGTTTTTGTTTACCTATTTGTCTTGTTTGCTAATTTGTTGCTTTGAATTTTCTATCCCATGCATCAGTGAAATCATGTGGTTCTTTTTCTGTCTGACTTATTTCACTTAGCATGATATTCTCAAGAGCCATCCATGTTGTAACAAATGGAAGTATTATGTCTATTCTTATAGCTATTCCATTGTATATATGTACCACATTTTCTTTATTCAATCATTTATTGAAGGACACTTCAGTTGTTTCCATTTCTTGGCCAGCGAAAAATGATGTAATGGACATAGGAGTACATATATCTTTACAAATAAATGTGTTTCCAAGTTTTGGATAGATACCCAGAGAAGGGCCGGTGAGTCATAAGGTAATTATATTATTAACTTTTTGAGGACCTTCAATACTTTTTTTCATAGTGGTTGCACCAGTTTACATTCCCACCAGCAGTAAACAATGGTCCCTTTTCCCACAAACTCTCCAACAATGTTATTCTTGTCATGATGATAACAACATTTTTAAAAAGAAATGGAACAACAAAAATCATTAATTTGTACAGAATCATAAAAATCCCAAATAGTCAAAGCAATCCTGAGTAAACAGAATGAACTCACACTCTCTGACCTCAAATTATACTACAAAGACACAATAATCAAAACTGTATGGTATTGGTAGAAAAATATACAGACCAATGGAACAAGTTGAGAGCCCAGAAATAAACCCATATGTATACAGGCAAATGATTTTCGACAAAGGAGCCAAAAAACATACAATGAGAAAAGAAAAGTGTCTTCAACAAATGGTGCTGGGAAGATTGAAAAGCCATATGCAAAAGAATGAAATTAGGCTGCTATTTGTCACCATACACAAAAATTAACTCAAAATCGATCAAAGACCTAAATATAAGACCCAAAACAATAAACCACATTGAAGAAAACATAGATACTAAACTTACGAATTTGACCTCAAGGAGAAATAAAAGCAAAAATAATTGGAAGTGACTATATACGTATATCTAAAAAGTTTCTGACAACAAAAGAAACCAAAAACAACATAAAGGCAACCAACCAAATAGGAGAAGATACATGCAAACAACACCTCTGATAAGGGGTTATTATCCTAAATATATAAAGAATTCATACAATGCAACAAACAAAAAAACAAACAAATAAATGATCCAATTAAAAAAATAAGCAGGGACCTGAGTAGACACTTCTCCCAAGAAGACAAATAGCCAACAGATACATAAAAAGATGTTCAGCTTCACTAGATGTTCAGCTTCTCTAGCTATAATGGGAATCAAAACTGCAAGGAGATACCACCTCACACTTGTTAGAATAGGTATTATCTTTTTTATCTTCTCTTGATAAATTTCCAAACACACAGGAAAAAAAAACAAAAGGAACTGACATTATGATGAGTTAATATTTTAAGATTAAAAATGCATAAGATAGCAGATTCAATTCTGCCTCCTGCCAACTCAAAAATATAGCATTTCAAGCTCAAAGAAGGAGAAGAAGAGAGAATGTTTAGGTTTATTGCTGATTATTGATATTAAAAAAAAGTCCGAAGGAGAAAATATCTAAAATAGATGTCTGGTTACTAGTGCTCATATAAAATTAAAGTGTATACACAATTTTTTTCATAGAATTATGTCAGATTTTCTGTTTCCATCAGGCTTTATTTGGTTTTCTGATTTCCGGCCTGTAAGTTCTAACAGAAGTGCAGGGTGTAAAATTCACTCCAACTGTATGATTCTGGTTTTCCTTATCACACTCTATTTTCAGTATCATATCTATCTACCTTTGGTTTCACTTTCTCTTACTTTCATTTTAAAAACACAGCTTATTTTTTGCTCTTGGCTGCCTTCTCCTTGATCATTTGTCTTTCTGACTTTCTATCTGACTCGTATCTAAACTATGAATTCAATGATAGTCATTTTTCTTCTATACATTCCCTCCTGGCGAAATGTATATATTTTTTTCATAAACTGCAATCGTGGCAAAAAGTTTATATGGATACATAGTTCTCCACAGTTTCAGAAATAGGCTTTGTTATTATTTTTCCTTACATATCACCTGAGTCCACTAAAATCTAGCCATTTATCGACTGTTACTAGTGCACAGATTGTGTGGACAGGAAATTACAAACTGTTTTATGTATAGGCCATATGGTTCCAAAGCTAAGAAATCAACTTAATATGCCTGACTTCTCTGCTGTCGTTACTGATGTTTTTATTTGTTGAATCATTCAAATTTATTCATACTTTCTCATTGTTGTTTACAGATACATGATAGTAAGAGATTTATTGCACATAGTTATTTACTTTCAATCAGAAGAATGTTTCAAAGCAGAGGTTAAGTAATATAAATGAAACAAATATAGATATGCTGAATGAACACTTACAGGTCAGTTTGCCAGCCTTTACTCTACTTTCTCTTCTTAATGTAGAAATCAGCATAATATGCATATCAACCTTAAGTAATAAAGACATAAAGTAGACTTTGCATATTTTTTATCAATACATTAATCATGCTATATAACCATGTGATTACTTCTATATTTTCATGGAGAGAAAAATAAATAAATGAGATTGTTTTTAAAAGAAGCAACACATTGAAGCATGAGTGTAAGCTCACAGATCCTAAATTCATGCTCCCTTACCTGACCATGTGTGTAATGTGGCATTTGCATGTTTTACAAAATTGACTAATTTGATCATTCAAAGCCAGAGTCTCATTACATAAAAGACAAAAAGAAGCAGTAGAAAAATTAATTTTGGAATATGGCTTTTTAAACTATTAGAAACACTGTTTGGAAACATTGCAAAGGATGTCAAAAAATGTCCCATGCCTCTACCCTTAAATGTGTCCATTGCTAAGGCACTACATCAAAAGCAGATTGTCTTCTGTGCCTTTATAATCACCTCCTGCATACACATATTGTGCACTGGAATATTCAGATTTTCCTCGGAGATGATTATCTCCTCAGCAAGTACTCACTCGAGTGAAGAAGAATAGGATACAGCCATGAACGCTGACAATATGTCATGTGTTAGCACATATCAGAGTTTCTGTTGTGGTTACAGAGAGAAGAAAATTGTGTTGACATAAACTTGAGGAGCAAGTTGCACTATTTTCTTATATACAATCCCAAATTTCTTGCTGCAGTGTGTTCCTTGGAATTTTTCGCAGATCTCCCTAAGTATCAAGCTATAAAATTTGAGAAGTATTGATTCAATCAAGTGACTTAGTCAATATAATCAACTTATCTTAATTATTGTGGTTGCTCTTCTTGGTACATCAGTTAAATGCATCCAAAATATTTATGTACAAAGATAAGATGGAAGTTGACAATTCAGTTTTCACCAAAAAAGAGTATTTAGAGCAGTATTGTGAAAATTTTTGTTTTTTTTCTTTTTTGCATTATTTTTATTGTATTTTTTTCATTAGTATTTATCCCCCCATACCCCCCTCTATTCCACCAACTATCACCAGCCTGTTGTCCATGTCCATGAGCTCTTTCTCTTTTTTCCTTTTTGCTTTATCTCTCCACCCTCCAACCCACCTCCAGAGCTGTCAGCCTGCTTTTCATTTTGAGTCTGTCTCCATTTTGCTTGTTAGTCCACTTTATTCATTGGATTTCACATATGAGTGAAATAACATGGTATTTGCCTTTCTCTGACTGACTTACTTCACTTAGCATAATACCCTCTAGGATCACCATGCTGTTGCAAATAGTAAGGTTCATTCTTTTTTAGGGCTGAGTAATATTCCATTGTATATATATCACCACTTTTTTTTACACAAAAATAAGAGTATTTAGAGTACTATTGTGCAAGTTTATTTTTGGATCTATATAATACTACTCAGGTTGTGCATGCAAAATACATCCATTTACATTCATGTATCCAAATTTGGTGAAAAATATTTTAATAGTATTTAGAAATGTTAATATATCCAAGAAAGAATTTTTATGTTTTATGCATAAGTCTAAATTAGTTAGAAACATACACAAATGATTTTTCTAAGATTATCTATAGATTCAAGCATAAATGTGATGAATTAACACATAGACCTTTGTTTTAAATTAACAGTAGAAATTAAAATAAACTTGAATGTTTTCTAAACTCAAGAATTATTGTTCTTCCTGGGAACAATTTAGAAAGTTAACATTGAGAAAAACACAATGCTGCTTTAAAATCACAGATATCCTTACTGATTGTGGGCTCATGAAAAGCAAAGTACAATTCAGATTGCATACTTCAATTGTACATGCTCTCATTTAGTTTTAAATCACAAATGGACTAAATGTCTTATCACAAGCATATTGCAAATAAATTTAATTTTTATTTGATCATATTACTGTATAACAATACACTTTTGCCTGGATAAAAGTATATAATCATTAACATTTATAGTTCTCCATGGTAAAAAGGCAGATGACATATACCATCATTGTATGATGTGTAATTCAATTGCTGGCACATTAGGAATTTTAACGTAAGGCTTATAATGTAAATTCCAATTCTGTACTGTGTCAGTAACTAACAAATGTTGAATTATTTCCTTCCTTAGACATACACCATTGGAATCCATTTAAAGTGCTTAATGATGTATTAATAAACCATGATTTTCCAGCAGAGTTTCTGAACTCCCCTTCCTGGCGCCAGCTCTAGTACTGCCAATCAAATTAGAATGCCATGATTTCTCAGTAAATAAAGGTTAATTGGACCTATAAAGGGAAATTGAACATTAGAAGTATCTATACACACATTATTCTTGCATTAAACTTAGTTATTAAATTTCTATTTATCATATATGTGGCTAAAATATCCATAATGCTGTATGTTAGATTTTTAATTTTTGTTTTGAATGCAATGTGCTCTGCATTTGCAATTCAAAGAAAATCAGATATATCAGCCATAATGTTTTTACCTTTGTTGACTTAAATTTTCTAATTGATTATAGGAGAAGCAAATTTATCTAGAGTCATTTGTGGTTAGTAAGCTATACAATAAGTACTTTCTTTTAAAGCATTCTCCCCATTCCAAAAGTCTTGTTCTCTAGACATAAAAAAAAAAGATAGTTATTTATACATATGTAGCATCATATCCTCTAAATAGCTGCCATTTGCTTTATTACTTTCTGATCTGTTATACAGCTTAAAATAAACCCTGCTTTTGATGGGTCCTATTGTCTTACATTCAATTCAGATATGAATCATGTGCTTGAAGTGTTCCAACAAAACTGTGTGAAATACTTAGTAAGTATTGATATTTTCCAGCCACATAATTTTAGAAATAATCATGTATCTTGTGAGAATAAAGACTGTATATCTATATAGAGAATTAAATGCTTAGAGAGACTACTCCAGATACAGTACACTTTCAATGTTGAAAGAATACATAAAGATATATAGTTAAGACATGACTGAGGTAGGTGGAAATTTAAAGAATTCCTAGGAAGCCAAAAGTAACATAATATTTGAAAAAATCTGTATGCTCCAAATAACTTACCCTAAAAGTATATTAACAAAAAAATGACAGAATTATATGAAGAAATAATAATAGCTAGCACTTACAGAGCATAACTGTGTAATTACTTTTCTAAGAGGATTATATTAACTTATTAAATCCTCACAATGGTTGTAAGCTAGATATTATTGTTATTCTTGTTTCAGAGATGATACATTAACCAGTGAAATTTTTAAAATGTACCTCAGTCCCATAGATAGCAAATACCAGGAATTTGAATGCAGGAATTTAGTTCCAGAATCCAAAGTTTGCAACTACATCATTTATCTCTAGAAAACTTGTCAAAATACTTAAGAGACATTTCACAGAAGAGAAAATATTAATCTCCAAAAAAATAAATAAAATGATGTTTAATATAATCAAAGATACAAAAATAGAAGCATGAAATACTAGGTTATAACCCTTCATCTAGAAAAATTATCTATTAATATTTAATTTCTACAAGGGTATAAACCAGTGAAGATTGTTATTTAGTAGTCAGAGGTATGTAAACTTATATTTATTGTATAAAATAGTTCAACATTATCTATGTGTTGAATCTATGTGTATTATGTGACCTAACAATTATAGCAAAATATCTTGAGAAATTCTTGCACAGTGTACCCATAAATCTGTACATAAATGTTTACAGCATTATTGCTTATATTAGATCAAAACTAGCAATAACCAAAATATCTATTAATGGAATAGATAAATAAAATAGGATATGTTTAAACAATGAAATAGAATAGAGCAATGAAAATTTATGAACACTATAGTTCTATATAAGTTCATCTCAAAAATGTAATATTAAGTATTATTCCATTTGTAGATATTTCAAAATCAGGCTAAATTTAAAAATACTATTTAAGAATATGTATATTTTTTGAAAATGTGGGGGGAGGCAAGCAAATGATGAAAACAAACTCCAGAGAGGATCTACCTTTCAGAGAAAGGGATATAAAAATATTTATTTTTTTCTGTTACATAATCTTAGATATTTTATAACTTTAAAATTGTTTTAATATGAGAAATGTTATTGTACTTATTCATTGGTATATTGGTTATATCAAACATTTTGAAAAGTGAATTTTTTAAAGGAGAGAGAGCATGTTAAAGAATTTGGCTTTTATTATGAATATTTTTCACCACATAGCCACAAGTTTGGGGAAGTTATTTGATACCTTGAATTTATTTATTTACTAAATAAACGGCCCGGCTGGTGTAGCTCAGTGGATTGAGCACAGTCTGGGAAACAGAGGGTCCCGGTTCGATTCCCAGTCGGGGCACATGCCTGGGTTGCAGGCCAGGTCCCCAGTGAGGGCCATGCGAGCGGCAACCATACATTGCTGTTTCTCTCCCTCTCTGTCTCCCTCCCTTCTTCTCTCTCTGAAAATAAATAAATAAAATCTTTTAAAAAAATAAAAAATAAATAAATGGAGTGCGCTAGGTTTATTTACTCAGTCATGTATTTACTTACTGTTATTATATGTATTAAGCGTTTTCTATCTTTAAAGCAGTATGTCACAGGAAGATGTGTTATGGCCTTTGTCTTTGAGCAGCTGACATTGTAGCCTGGGGGCTGGTGGGCAGGAAGTTCAGTTCATACCTGTAGTCAAGACAAAGAGAAGAATTTGGCAGAAACTACTAATTTGGATCGTAGCCCTGCAGATATCTAAATAAAGTTAAGGTGGACAAATAAAAAGAGACAACATATAGGCAAAGGAAGTAAGAAGAAGAATTCCTGGTTGACATTTTTGATACTAAATAAGAAAGCAATCATGCATGTAGAATATAATATCACTCTATTCTTCATGTGGGTAATGGTAAACCAAAAATGTTCTGGGGTCATGAGCATTCTATTCAGTTTCAATATATATACAAATTTCCAAAGCTTTAGTAAGAAATCAAGCACAATGGGAATGTATAAAATGTTAACGCCAAGGGTGAGTTGGTAGTTTCTGAAGTTGTAGTGAAACAAAATCTATGTTCAGTATTCACAGAGCACCTGAATTTTGCAAGCTCTATATTTTTTCTATTAGAAAGGTAAACTGCTTTGAATGACAAACAAGCAAGCAAAATAAAACCAGATCATGGAAATAAAGAACAAACTGACAGTGACCAGAGGGGAGGGGGGAGGGGGATAATGGGGAAAGAAGGGGAAGGGTCAAGTCAAGGAATATGAATAAAGGACCCATGGTCAAAGACAAGGGGGGTAGGGTTGAACGTGGAAGGTGAGGGGTGGGTAGGGCAGGGGAGAGTAATGGGGGGGGAATGGGGAAAAACTGTAATTGAACAAAATTAAAAATGAAACATTAAAAGTGAAAATTGAAAATTAAATTGAAAATTAAATTAAATTGAAAATTGAAACTGAAAATTAAAAGTATAATAAAGTAAAACAATAAAATACAAAATTAAAAAAGAACTATATAATTTATTTTCAAGTGATAAATCTTGCTCTTCTGTACCAAATATTTTTAAAAAACAGGTTTCTAAAATTGAACCAACAAATTGAACACAAGGTTATGGTATAAGTAGAAAAAATCTCCCTGCAGAATATAAAAATCAAACTAATTTAAAAAAGTGTGGATGTCGCCAAAGATGTATTTGAATATTTTCATACCAATTTGTGGTGAGATAAATTTAGTGATCCATTTTCAAAATTTGAAAGGGGCTTTGCTTTAAATTTATAGTTATATTATCCAAGAAATTTCCTTAAACAACATTAAGAAATCTGAATAAGCAACTTTACAGTCAAAGCTAGCTGTGCTTTCCAACAGGTTTGACTTGACTTTGAAAGAGTCAAAGTCAAGTCAAACCTATATACATAGCTATCTAATCTCTGTCCATTTATCTTTGTATATGTGTGTGTGTGTACGTACACACACACATATATATTATCAGTGCTTTGATAGATTTAAGACATCCTCCAAAATATTAAGTTTATGTTTGATCTACATTTTCTTTCTTCCCCAATACAGTGTGTATTCCTTTTGTTATGGAAGCTAAAATAAACGGATAAGTCTTTCTTTAGGCTAGCTTTAGGTGCATCTATTGAAGCTGGCTTATGTTCGCCCTAATGGACTAGAGTGCCCATGTAAATACTATGCAAATTAAACCCCTCTGGAACTCCTTTTTATAAGTTAAATTGATGCTTATGCAGACATAGCACTCTGTAATGTTATTCCAAGGTATTCAATTTTGTGGTTTGTGTAAACATACAGTATTACTGACAGTGATATACTGGCCCCCCGATGCTATCTATCTCTGACAAACGCTCTCTTACTTAATCGTAGCATTTTGGCTAATAATTTTGAAGCACATGGAATGAGAGCTGATAATGTCATATTATTGTTGATAAAATTAAGTCAGGGAAATTTAAAGCTGTCCAAAGCATACTGCCACACACACACACACACACACACACACACACACACACACACACACAAATATACGCACAGATACCCCAGAGTTTTTCACTTAAAGGTATCATATAATCAACAATAGAAAAACCCAGTGTTGATGACTGTTCTGTTTCAAATATTTATTTTTAAATCGTGACTACATTTAAGGTAGTTTATTTAGTTATTATATATCTTCCCTCTCTATCGTTTAGTGTTTGTGGTAGAAATTTGGTCTGTGCCTTGTAAGGATATTCAGCAGAATCCCTGTCTTTGACCCACTAGATACCAGGAGTATCCACTTAAGTTGTAACAAACAAGATTGTGTCTAGGTAGTCCCTGAAGGGCGAAATTGACCACAGTTGAAAAACTCTGTACTCTGAGGTCCATACCAAGTGCCCCGCTGAGTTAGCAAGAGCTCTCCTCTGACTGGTCAGAACTCAAATGCCTGCACTCTCAGGATTTTTCATCGCTCAGCTGCCCAATAGTTCCCCCCACGCCCCCAGCCCTGTAGTTCATTGGCAAGCCTTGTGGTGTCCTTTCCTATAAATGTGCCGTTTACCATTAGGTCAAACATATGCCAGTTTATGAAGCAAATTTTCCACGTAGCTCTTTCCTTTCTAACACTGCTCCAAAAATTCCAGCCACATTGGCCTTCCCAGACTCTAATCTCCGTCTCCTCACCTCTTCAGGTTGGGCAGGTTTCCTGTGATTTCCTCCTTTCAGACAGAAAACCAACAAGATATAAGGTTTTTCTCTTATGTTTTCTTTCTCTGAGGATCAGAGTCCTGTACTGCCTGTCATCCAATTTCTTTTTATTTTACTAACTATATTGGATGACATTGATTAATAACATATAAGTTTCGAGTGTGCAATTTTACAATACATCATCTTCCCTTTGTGCTAACCACCAAAAGTCTAGTCTCCTTCTATTGCCATATATTTGACCCCCTTTACCCTTTTCACCCTAACCTCACCTTCTTTTCCCCAGTAATTGCCATACCATTACCTGTGTCAATGAGTTTGCTTGTTTTTTTCTCTCATTTATTGTTCTCTGATTTATGTTCCACATATGAATAAAATCATATGGTCCTTATCCTTCTCCATAAGAGTTACTTTGTTAGCATGACAATCTCAAGATCCATACATTTTGTTGCAATTGCCAGAAGCTGTTTTACAGTTTGTCCAAATTTCTACTTACATTAGCAGGGGGGCAAGTCTGGTAACAGTTATCCCTTAGTGGCAGAAGTTGAACCAGTAGAAAAGCTCAAACCATTCAGTAGTGTCTGTGTATACTTCTGTCCTCACAAGTTGAGTTGTGGCTTTAAAATAGTAAATGTGTTTGTTCCCAGATCTATTTGTGATGGAAATATTTGTTATTGTAATCTCAGCTTCAATTATATAAAGAAGCATTAAAAGAAGAAAAATGCCAACTATGAAAAGCAAAGTAACATGTTTTGAAAGTTCAGATGAGGGCAAATGACTAAAAATATTTTTTGTTATTATATGCAAGATACTTGTCAAAGAATTAGAAGATGCAAAAAATCTAGATGGTCTCCAATCCCACTTCCTCTCAAATAGCCTTAAGTTCTTACTTGAACTTAAAGTATCCCTAACATGAAATCACAATTAGGGCCATTTTTAGTGTTATGTATTTTATAAATACAAGGTGCAATATTATTGCAATATTAATGTCCCATACTAAAGACAAATAAATGAATATTTGTAAATAATAATTAAAACACAAAGCTACTATCAGGACATAATATGGAAGGATAGAATGGTTTTCTACAAGCAAAGGTGTCAGACAAGGATACATTTAATTTCTTATTTGCTTAATTTGTACACAGAACCTATACAAAAAACTAGACTAGACTCCTAAGAAGAAGAAAAAATTGGTGAAAGAAATATGAATAACTCAGTGTATGCAGATGATGCCATATTCCTACCAGAAGGCAGCAATAATTTTAAATGGCTTCTAAAAAAAGTGGAGAAAAAGCACCAAAACAGGATCACATTTGAACATCACGAAGGCAAAAGTCATGCTCACAGAAAAAACACATAACCTTAATATAGACAATGGAGATATCAAAATTATTAAAGATTTTGCTTATCTTGGTTGGGTCATCAATTCAAATGGAGACTGCAGCCAAATAAAACACAAAAAGAAGGCTGAGACTCAGAAGGGTAGCAATGGAAGAATTATTATGAGGCAAGATGTATCCTTCCTTAGAAACCAGGCTAAAATCATCCACATCCTTGTATTACCTAGTACTATGCATGAATGGAATGCTGGATAGTGAAGAAGGTTGATAGCTTGATTCATTTGAATTATTATGTTGGAGGAGAGTTCTTTGGATATCCTGGACAGCCAGAAAGACAAACGAGTGAGTCCTAAAGCAAATTAAGCCTGAAGCATCACTGGAGGCAAAAAAGAAAAAGAAAGAAAAGAAAAAAAAAACTGACCTGTCCTACTTTGGGAACATGATGAGAAGGCAGAAGTCTTTGAAAAAGACGATGGTCCTGGAAAAATAGAAGGAAACAGATAAAGAGGAAGACCAAGTATGAGATGGAATGGCTTCATCAAGAAAGCCATGGGAATGATTCTACAGGAGCTGGGTAGGGAGTTGAGGGCAGGGCATGTTGGATGCCACTCGATTGCAGGGTTGCCAGGTGATGGAGTGAACTGGACAGCACATACCACACACACACATTTTTAAAGATTCCCCACTTTAATTGCCTCTTTTGAATATACAACTAACTACATGCTCTTATGATGTCAAGGGATGGGTTATGTTTCATATTTATACAATTAACTAATTAATTAATACAAATACTTATTAAGCACCTGCTGTGTACTGGGCTGGATATTAGGACCTGATGATTGAGTAGGAAGTTAAAGGAAGATTCAGTTAACTAATGTCTGATTCTTCTCATTGAATTTTCTACTAATTCTGATCCATGAGGCAGATGCTTATCATCCATATAGGATGGGACTTCTTAGATATTTAACCTCCTATATTTTAACCTTCTAAGATATTACTTGCTCTCTAATAAGAAACACAATTTTGCTATTTTGTTAATAGGAATCAACCAATTTTTATTTTCTGATAAAAACATTTTGTTATAGACTGCATGTTTGCCTCCCCAAAATGTATATGTTGAAACCCTAACCTTAAAGGGATGGACTTAGGATGTGGAGCTTGTGGAAGGTAATTAGGTCATGAGGGTGGAGCCCACATGACAATATCAGTGCTTTATAAAAAGAGACATCACAGAGTTTTCTCACTTTCTCTCTCTCTCAGCCTTGCGAGGATATAACAAGAAGATGGCTGACTACAAACCTGACCATGTTGGCACACTGATCTTGGACTTCTGGCTTCCAGAACTGTAAGAAATACATGTTCATTATTTAAGCTGCACAGTCTGTGATATTCTGTTATAACAGCTTCAACTGATGGAGGCACATTTTAATCCATGCTTCCATAAATATGAATAACCTAAGTCATGAGTCCTGAATGTGTCTCCATAGACATTAATGCTCTCTTTGGAGCAATAAAAGGAATGCTAGCAAGGTGATGCTCCCTCATAATAGCATTCATATTTCACCAATAGACAAATTCAAGCTCAAGACTTAATTATTATGCCTATAGTAACCACTTACTATGAGAACATCTGGTGATCTCACATTTGACGTCTGGCTTCCACAATTCTAAGTATATATTTGAGCAAATGGAACAGTAGGGACAAAATGAGGAATTTTCCCAGTTTGGGGGGAAGAATAACTGGATGGTATCCATGGTCACTACTGAATCCAAAGAAAGTGGATAGAGACAAGTTATACATATGGTGATCTGCCCCTTCCTGCAAAGAGTATTTCACTTTTCATCCCACCCTTCAAGCTACAGTGAAAACTATGATTTAATTAACTAAAGCTGGGCCAAAAATAAAGTTAAAAAAGCCCACAACAGTAGATAGAGGATAAGGTTGGAAGTTGCATATATTATCAGCTCTGTAACCTAAAGTGAGTATTTTAAAAGTTTCAGAGCTTCCCTAACTCACATATCAGGATAATAGTAGGCATACAGATTACTAGGAAAAGAAAAAATGCAATGTGTATATTGGTGAATGTCGTTGCTTTTAAAGACCTTTTAAGTTGTACTGTCAACTTTTGGAAAAAGAATTTAACCATTAACTTCTATGGATATGAATTTAAAAAGAGTTTGAAACAATAGATGAATTTTCTTTTCAGAGAGATCAATAGAAATTCAAGGAGAATCGATGACAGAGGGTATTATAGGGATTCCTAACTCTACATTAAGCTTTTATTTCGTGAGGCCTCTTCTCTGTGTACTTTTTGGTAGTGATTTTGTTTTTAACAGGTGTTATAGAGCACTACTGAGAACCTCCACAGAATTCTTTAGCCTGTCTTTTACTGCTTACCTCTCTTCGTAGCTATCAGAAACAGGATTCTCACCTTCATCTGGACAAGAGAGTTTTAAAATGTCATCAACAAGGTCAGCAGCAATAGTTACTTTTAAAAGATCCAATCAGGCCTGATATAGGATCAGGGTGACTGTTTATCTACTTAATCTTTAATTTATTTTTCAAAAACCTGTTATTTTTGAACCTATTTCATAGTTGTGTAATAAGGCACAAAAGATCTGTTTTTTATACTTTATTTCTGAAACATAATAGTGAAATCTGTACAATCAGTCACTGCTCTGAAATAAATGGAAACCTATTTCTATGAGGTTAACATGAACATACATCCATTTGGATTGTCTCTCAATCCATACCTCCCTCTATATATAGATATTGACATATATATATATATCTCCACATATTAATCTATATATATTTATATATTTCAGTATCTGTATGTGTCTATATATAGATATTTATCTAGAGGGAGAGAGAGAGAGAAAGTTTGTCATTTCTGTTTAATGTTTGTTTTTTACTTGTGCTAAGAAAACAGGTTTGGTTTTTCTCCATGAGATAACAAGGTAAAGATTATTGGCTCCGTTTTGTTTTTCTCTATGGAAATTTTGGATGTTCAGGTAGGTGTACTTCAACTGTGTTTAATAATTAAAAAAAAAAAGAATGAACAGCAATTCATGACAATTATAGCCCTAACTGGATATTTCTAGTTTGTTCAATATTTATGGCGTTTATCTTTCAGAAATGTTATAGACATGGCCATGCTACAGTTTTTTGAAAGATGTAATTTCTCTCAAACTTAAATATTCAATCAGAATTATATTCGACAAATGTCCACAGACTTAGCACAAGTTATCCACAGAGCTATTACTAAGATGCCTAAAGACGTTTTATGTCTTTGAACATTATAGGGCATGGTGCCATTACTTGCTTTTCAATTTTTTTAGTTCCCTTATATTATAGATCTGCTATCCAACTTAAATGTATCTGTGAAAGATGAAAATTACTTAAATACAGATTGTGAACATTTCAAAGGTGATCACTTTCAACAATTACGTTCGATTCATTGAATTACAGAAGCTCAAACCTGGAAAGAAATATCAGCAAATGTCCGACAAAACGTCCTACTTTTAAAGATGACTAGCCACACGCAGAGGGAAATGATTTGCCCCCAAATGCACAAGTTAGTCTTGTTCATACCACATAGCACATTGCTATAATGTTGATGTTATAATGAAAACAGTCTCCTTCTTTCAATTAATAATTGGACTGAAAAATACATACAGAATACAGAGCTAATTTTCCACAAACATATTTTGGTGTTGCTATTTTGTTGGTGGTGATATTGTTGTTTTTATTATGATTGCTATTGCTATTATTATTATTATTAGCATCCAGACACTTAGGTAATACTAGACCTTATGGTATGATTCAAGTTAACATATCAAATTTGCAGCTAACAAGCTATGTGACCCAAGCAAATACTTGGACCTTCTCATCTTTCCTGTCATCAAAATAAGGCATAGTACAAGTTTATAATCTTTATCTGCTCTTGCACTCTAGTTTCTTATGGTTCAATGTTAATTGATCAATCTATTAGTCTATCTTGTATCTATCTACCTATACAAAGATGTAGATGTAGATATACATATATAGATATAGGCATCTGGTGCTCCATCATTACAAGTATTTATAACCTAATAAAGTGTCAACTCTTCTATACCCTTATAATATCAGTAATATTTTCTTGCATGAAAGGAGAAATATCTATAATTCACCAACCAAGTAATACATTGAAAAATACAGCTTAACAAGAGATATCTGAACAAATAATTTTAATAAAAAGGTGCAACATGAGAACAAATAGAGTCTGTCAATGGGGCAAACATGTTTTGTTTTGGAAAATCAAGCTGTTTTAGCTGCTTCAGATGAACCAAGTGGCATTTGGTCAGGAATGAGTTGTGATTCAGATATCACTCAGTATTTCTCAATATTTAAACTTTGTAACTCTCCAAAGAGTTATATAAGTGAGGGGCTATCAAGATTTTCTTTTTAATTTCCTGGTCACCATAGTTTCTCAAAGGCAAATAAAATAGACTTTGACATATAATGTATTTCATTGGCCTCAAGAGCATCTACTTCTCAAAGGGCATAGTAGGATTCTTAAGATCAGCCAACAAAATGATCCATAAATAGAGCACTGTAGGTTGTGGTAGGTAACCAACAAAAGACAAGAATAAAGTCTTAGAAAAATCCTAGTGGAGGAAACTAACCTTTTAATCAAAGCCTGATGGAGTCCAGATTGCTTCTTTTTGTCTGTTTTTGACTGATAAAAGGAACTTATGTTCAGGTAAAGCTTAGAGCCTGTTTATAGTTTGAGTTTCAGAAAACAGAACACAGAAAACTGTTGAGCTTTTCCACCTTCTTTAGCTGTTTTGGGAAGGAAGGGAAGCCATCTATCAATAGCATGACTGTTGATGCAGGGAATCGGCCCTAACGAGAAAACAAGGTAGTGCCGGTGTGTGTGATAGTAGGAAATCAAGTGTTCCATTTACCCACTGGTTTAACATCTGATTTTTTAAAAATTAATGATGCATATTTCTAAAAATTTAAAGAAAAAGATCATCTTTAGGATTAGACCTTCCAAGGGAAACTTTATAAGCCAGTGGAAATAGAATCTCAAAAAGAATAGGCCAGTTCAATCATAATAATGAAAATAAAAATGTCTAATAAATGAAAGCCATCTTTTGAGAATAAAATTTGAATATCTTCATGAGCCAAGTGTGCAGTTAGAGATTAGCATTATGACAAAACATCACATGAAAAATGATTGTATTTGTAAATAATTAGTTCCATCAAGTAAGGAGATAAAAGACTAGAGATCAAAGTCAGCTAAATGAAATACAGACTTTATTGATGCAGAACTTGAATTTGAATTCTAAATATCTATTAACTGCATAACAGAGCTTTCCTTTTATTCCAGCAAGTGTCTGCACCAATACACTAGGGACAGCTCCAGATTCTATTGGAGAAAGAAGTAGAGAAAAGACAGTGCATTCAGCCTCTCTCTCTTTTCTTATTAAATCAGTAAGTGGCCAGCTATTCCTTTGTGACCAATTCTGTACTTTGAGTAGACTCGCAACATCTATCAAAACAGTGTTTACATATTCTTAATAATGTTAACTTAAACATTTTATTGCCATGTTCTACAAACAGTCTGAGTGCACTGAAGAAATCTGCTTGTGAGGAAGGCAGCAGGCAGACTCCATACTATACCCAGCATCTCTAGGGTTAGCTGCATGACACCTGGAACGACACAGAGCCTCTCTTGTCTTTGTCCAGAGCCAAATGGTAATCCCCTGCAGTTAGGAAAATATTGGTGAAAGTGAATGCCCTTCCCTGCAAACATCTGGAGACTGGCAGTCTGTGCAACTTAAACAGAGGAATAGAGAATTGCTTACAATCCCAATAAAGTGATTAGATGCAGGTTGCTGTTGTTTCTATGTTGTTTTTTAAATGCATATTATTAAATCAGGCAAACTTTCTTCCTATTCAGGACTTCGAAGAGCAAATAACAACAATTAGACATTTTGTTACTAATCCACTCTTGAATTAGCCAACCACAATATTATATTTGATCAATTACCTCCACAGTTAAAATATAGACCTTATATGTCCTCCCTGTTCCAATAATTCAGATACAGAAACATAAGATTAATAAAAAGAATCAAGAATCTCCCATTTGCTTTTTCTCATACCTAATGATAATAGTAATGATATTTAAGCTCAGGCTAAGACATTAATATTACCAACATTTAAAACTTCTTAAAAGTACAGAAAATAATGAGATAGAATACCAAAGTTATATTGGAAATTTGTCTGCCTGGAATTTAAATTTCTTGGCTTCAGCATAAGATCATTTAACTTCCTTAAGCTGATGAAATTCCAAGCTACAGCCTCACTTTAGTGGTTAGAATATCATCATTATACATCCTTAGGGGAAAAAATGGCCAAATATATTATTTGGGTAAGAAAAGGGCACTTTCTCATCTCCAGTTGTCACAAAGGAAATCAAATTGAAGATTCGTTATACAGATCATAAAAATGAAATAACAGAAAGGATGAAGTAAAGATATGGTGTATAATATTGTGGTACTTGTCAATGTTGATTAAAAAGCTGAATGCATTTATTTATAATATTTATGTAGAACAATTTTATTGTGGTGATTGCAGGGGGAGGAGGGTAAGAGGAGACTAAATCATAATAGAAAAATTACAATACAAAAATTGAAAAATAATAAAATGGATAAATAAATAATGATAAAAAATAAATATAGAAACTCATGAAATATCTGGCTAAGTGAGAAATTTCAGATGCTATTAACTTAAATTCAGAAGTAAACAAAGTTTAATGCTCTGCCTGAAACAGTGGTGTAATGTTAACTCAGGACTGCACGATTATCCTACTTCAATTTTGTCATTTATCTGAAAACAAAATAATAGAAACATTATGGTAAGTTTTGTAATATGTAATAAAAATCATCTTGCAAACCAAATAATTTTATTTCCACTTCAATGCCAGTGAACAGTGCAAATCAGAAGTGACTAAACAGCCTTACTTAATCTTTTCTTGTTTTTTGATTTTGCACACTACAAATTCTTATATTATTGGACACCATTGTGTATGTTTGTGTGTGTGCGTTGAAATAGTAACACTGTAGACAGCATAATTTCAACCATAATGTGTGATTCTGTAATTCTGGTGATCATTCAGAATAGTTTGGGGAAATTTGGAAAGATCATATTAATTAAAATCCTCAAAGATCATTTTTCCTTTAATGTGAATAAAATGTATTCAATGTCCATTATATTCCCATTTTTATCCTCAGTAAATAGGTTTTATTTTATCATGCAAACAATTACTTGCATATGAAATAATAAGATATATTTTTGGAGAGTCAGCTTCTACCTGGACTCTATACCTGTTGAATATCACACTGTCACCTCCACTGCCACCTCCATGTACCACCACTCTAAATGCAACTTGGCAATGGCTCTGATTATTGAGTCTGGTTTCCCATCAATCAATTCTATTTACTCTGAGTCCAAAACTAAGGAATATCCATCGTCTCTTTAGTAGATTGGTTTTATTGAAAATAAAAAAGAAAATCTGGCCTGGCTCTACCTGGATCTCTACCTGGAAGAAAACACCAAGTCTGTTATCTAATGAAAAGATCTTTGAAGTCCTCTACCAAATACATTATTAAACTACAGCTCACATTTTAGAACTGTGTTCATTTGTGGGTTAGTGAGGGGTGATGCAGAGTTTATTTTTCTTTCTTTCAGCGATTTATTAGCAAACTGAGGTACTTTAAAGTAGCAGATGGGTTCTAGAATATTCTCTCTATCTTTCATTAAAATCTGGAACATTTTCATGGAGAAGGGATCATGGTTCTCTGAATAATATCCCAACATCCTATGCTGACCTCTCTTGTGTTGCAGCATTCCATGACGTTGCCATGAATCTACCTCTATGACTACCTATAAAAAATATGTATCTGAGAACCTTGGGGTGGAACTCCTAAATCATATTCTATCTTCTCAACTCAATTAAATACTTCATAAATTGAGGACTTTCCAGATACTCCTAGAAGTTTTATTTCCAGTTTTCTGCTGTGACTACCCTGATTATTGACTCTTGCTTAAAGGATACTTTATTCAAATTATTTAAATTGATGTCACAGAAGTCTACAATATTATATGAAAGGCAAAACTGCTTTTTGTTTGTTTGCTAAGATCCTGCCTACATTGAGCAAGCAAGATAGTACATAAATTTATTCTTGAACACAATATTTAATAATGAGGCAGTGCCAGAAGGATCCTAGCTCTGGAAAATTCACCCCTGTGTTGCAAATGTTTCATAAATCTGGCCTAATTAGCATAAGAATGACTCCCAATCACTGCTTCCTTAGAAACAGGAAATCACTAATTCAAGGCAATCTGTTACCGTGCTAGATTTGTCAGACACATTAATTTCTTACATTTTGTTCTTATTATATGCTAAGTTCTCTGAACTTTCTCTTGAACATGGTATTGTATTGTCAGCGTTTTCCAGTCAATAGAAGAGAGAGAGAAAGAGAGAGAGAATTTTAAAAAGCTGGCCCTGGTGTTGTAGCTCAGTGGACTGAGTGCGGGCTGAGAACCAGACGATCCCGGTTCGATTCCTGGTCAGGGCACATGCTTGGGTTGAGGGCCAGGTCCCCTGTGAGGGCCGTGTGAGAGGCAACAATACATTGCTGTTCCTCCCTCTCTCTTTCCCTCCCTTCTCCTCTCTCTAAAAAAAAAATAAATAAATAAATAAAAAACATTGGCTCATGTGATTGTGGGAACAAGCGACTGCAAACTCAGGAGGCTGGGGGCCGAAGCAGGAGGTGAGGCTGCAGCAGTCCACAGGCAATCTGGCAGCAGAAGTCCTTCTTCCTGGGGAGACCTAAGTCATTGTCTTTTGTGAAGGCCTTAAACTGACTAAATTACACTCACCCAGTAACCTGTTTTACTTGAAGTCTACTTATGTAAATGTTAATCACATCTAAAAAACACCTTCATAGTAATATCTTGACTGGTGTTTGACTAAAAAACTGGGTACCATGGGTACCATGGCCTATCCAAATTGACTCCTAAATTTAACCATTAGTTCGAAAACATTTCCTTCTCTTCAATTTTTTGGACAACTTTGAGAAGGGTTGCCATTGATTCTTCCTTCTTCTTTAAATATTTGGTATTACTGACTAATGAAGCCATCTGGTCCTGAGTTTTTCCTCTTTGGGAGTTTTTGGTTACTGATTGAATCACACCTTACTCGTCATTGCCTGTTTAGATTTTCTATTTCTTTATGATTCAGTCTTGGTTGTGTGTATGTTTCTAGAATTGTATTAATTTTTTCTAGGTTATTCCATTTGGTGGTGTTTAACTCTTCATACTAGTCTCATGATTTTTTTTTGTATCTGTAGCATAAACATAATGTTATTTCTTTCATTTCTGATTTTACTAATTTTAATTCTCTCTTTTTCTTAGTCTAGGTAAAAATCCATTTGTTTATCTTTCAAAAAAAGCCTCTTAATTTTGTTAAGAGGCTTTTATTGTTTTCATAGGATCTATTTCATTTATTTCTGCTCTAATCTTTATTTGTTTCTGCTAACTTTGGACTTAGTTGTTCTTTTTCTAGTTCTTTGAGATGTAAAGTTAGATTATTTATTTGAGATATTTCTTCTTTTTACAATGCAGGTTTACTATCATAATCTTCCTTCATAACATTGCTTTTGCTGCATTCACGCTTGTTATAACATTATTCACAATAACCAATATATGAAATCTGTTTAAATATCCATCAATGGATGAATGAATAATAAACCATTATGTACGTGTACAATATTATGGAATATTATTGAGCGTAAAACAAGAAAGAAATCCTGCATTTGTGTCAATGTGGTTAAACCTGGAGGACATTATGCTAAGTAAAATAAGCCAGTCAAAGAAGGACAAATGCTTCATGATTCCACTTGTATATGTTACCTAAAATAGTCCAACACAAACAGAGAGGCCAGTAACAGTGCCAGAGGCTGAGGAATGGCGTAAACAGAAGCTGCTGCTGAGTTGGTATGAAGTTCTAGGTATGCTAGAAGAATAAATTCTAAGCATCTGCTGTGCAGCATAGTGCCCACAGTTAACAAGACAGTATTGTGCAGTACAAAATGTATGAAGAGAGCAGATCTCATGTTAGGTTTTCTTACCAAAGCGCACACATGCACACATATACACACAGATGCAAGAAAACTTTAGGAGGTGTTGAAATTGTCAATTAATTTGATCATAGTGATAGTAACATGGATGTTACTATGTTTACACATATACAAAGTCATTAAATTATGTACATTAAATATGTGCCCTGCTTTGTATATCCATTTTACCTTAATAAAACTATAAAAATAATCATTACAGATATATCATGGAGATAAGGCCCAAGAATTCATTTGACATGAAAATGGTGTGATCTCTTGACCCATCTTACTGCATGGTAGCAGAAGATACCTGCCCAGGAGTGTCTGGGAGCTCTCCCAGGTCACCAGAAAACATTCCGAGAGACAGATCTCCTCGTGCAGTGATGGCAGGTGAGATTATGAATTGTGATATACTCAAGAGCTCTGGGCATGCCATGTTGCGACCCTAGCCTGTTTGAAATATTGAATGTAGGAACTTTTAGAGATCCGGCTTCAAGACAATTCCCATGACACCTATGTCAAAGTCAGCAATAGACTGCCCAAACTGAAGGCAGCTGCCATTTTCTTACTCTAAACACAACCAGAAGTACATCAATCTTTGTTTCTTCTCTAAGCATATATCCTAAATGGACACAAAATATTGTATTGATAATCATACTTTACAAATAGCACTTACTTGCTATCACATTTAGATTTCTGCCAAGCAAAGTACTTCCACCCACATTGTCAGTATGATCTGTTGCCTCTAAGTTACCTGATGATCAATTATGGTACTTAGTTTGAGTTTACAGTTTGAAGAGTGTTGCTTTAGAACTTTAACTTATGCATCTATGTGCTCTTTCTAATGGGCAAATGACAGGTATTGAATGATCAATTGACAAAAGTTTCTACTATGCATTATATGTATAAGTTTCTATTATGCATATATGACAATATTACTGGCCCAACTAATTTGCCATGGTAGAATTAAATTTTCATCTCCAATGAATGTTGCATTCCCACTATTGCTTCACTCTACCATGCTCCTGTGTCTATCTTTCCAGCAAACATGACGATTGGATAATAAATGGTGCAACTGTGGACTTTTTGGCTGAAATCACAGAGTATGTTCTGGAGGGCCAAGGAACAATACAAGAAATGTACCAGCTGGAAAGGGGAGGGAAGAAGAATGATAGCGTCTTGTCTATTTCAGAAGCTGAAGCTTTATCTATAAATAACCAGGGTACTTCAACTCTGAGTTATCCAACTACAATTTCAATTTTCCGTACACATTTGTGCATCACATGTATCTCTGAACTTCATTGTATGGCAACATGAAAGGTAGACTAATGGAGCAATCATCACCTATTCTACTCCAGGAGCTACAGCATGTATTGGGTGCATTTTCTACAGATAAATCAGGCCAAAGAGTTTGGAACTTTCTTCCCACTTTGAGATAAATAGTACTAGAAAATTACATGGAAAGCCATGATAACTTTATTATATATCGTTTCTGAGAGCAGGAACTTGAGTATATTTTACAAAGATTTCCACAAAAATTGACAAAATACAATGATAAGAGCTTTTAGAAAATTTGACTTAATTACTTGGAAATACTGTTCATAATGAGATACTTATAAAGACCAATTCATTCCCTGACAATTCTTTATAAGTGTAAATTTATAACAGCCATTAGGACTTTATGGGAAAGCTTTCTTAAAACATTTTTTAATTTTTATTATATAGTTTAAGGATTTTCTCTTAATATATTTCAATTCAGCATAGAAAATGTCCACAAAATCTGCATCTTGTTTGTACTCTTCATTCAACAAAGTAGTCTATGTAAATAAACTAAACTAATCAGTGATTTGAATTTGATGGTTGGATGTAAATATATAATAATAACTGTATTTTTTAAAGAGAATAAATTATTTCTAAGGAGACATATATAAGTTACATATTTTATTTCTGTGTTTAGAGTATACTATCCACTTTTATTAAAGTTAATTATTAACTTCTTGTGATTTGTATTGTAAGAAATATGCAGGCTCTAGTCTATTAAATAATACAAAGAAAACTGCCTGCAGTAATATTCTGAGAAATTCTAAACTCATTTGTATCCAACTTAAATATACATGAGTTAATATATATATATATGTGCCTACATGTATGAGTGTGTGTATATCAAACACTTTTTGAAGTTCTTATTTATACAAATAAGTTCTTGCTTATCTATAAACATTGAATTTGAAGGAGGCAATCAAATAGTCCAAAGAAACTATAGTTTAAAATATAGCATACCCACTGAGTCGGATTAGGATGGAGCTAGATGATATTAATTTACAATAATTCATTAAGACGAATATAAAGGAATATATATAACATGGTAATACATAAAAAAGAGCAACACAGTAAAGTAATTGTCATAGAAACATGAACAGTAAACCATAGTGACATGACATGGATAAAGAAGGGAAATGAGAACTTGCCCTTATCATATACTAGGTATTATTATGTATTAGGCATTTCACCGAGCACAATGGGTGTATTACCTTCTCCAAAAAATTGCGAGGCAGATAAAATTGACTCTTACTTTACAAATGAGGCAACTTATGAGTGTGTTTAAATGTCTAATATCAAGTCTACTTAATTTCAATTCCAAATTCCACATTTCATACCACTATCCTGTGCAAATCAAGATCTGGCTACAAACAGCAGAACCCACATGGAGGGATAAACTTTAGTCCCTTAAGAATTAAGTCTAGAAAAAGGCTGTACCCTGGTATTAGGCAGGCTTCCATGTTACTTTCTTAGGCATGACAGCAATCCAGAAATTGAACCAGTTGAATAAGAAGCTGGTAACAAGTACAGAATAAATGTCTTATTATAGAACTAGATATGGAGCAGGGGTATCTACAGGGTTGACTTGAGACCTGTAGCATTTGTTGTGAACTAGAGTTCCTTCAACTCTAAATGTTAAGAACAGAAACGTTTCTAGGGTGTAGGTACGAAAAACATTAATTTTAAGTGGGGAAAGAGGATCTTAAGGCAACAAACTTATTTTATTTTTACCTATGAAATAGAGTTATTGTTGAGAGTCAGATGAGATAACAAATATGAGACTAATGGTAATCAAAAGGTGTTTAATTGCTGTTATTGAAGTTATTTCTATTGTAATTACCAATAGTCTATAACTTGTTTTTTTCAATTTGTGTATAATATTTTACATGGTGATTCTGGCATAATGCTATGCTTTACAACTTTTATTTCTTAATGACTGGCATATGCTAACATATTGTTTTCTAAGTCATCAGACACAGCCAGCACACTATGTTTCAATTCTCAAACTCTGCAGGTAGCAGTGGCTGCTGTTCTGTTACACTACAGTCTCTAGAGACTAGTCATAATATAATTAACAGTCTCCTCAAAGCCATTTATTTTAAGAAGATACAGAATGTGTGGGTGCTGCTTAGGAATAGTAGGTATAAATTTTAAATAAACATAATTAAACATAAGTTTATGTTATTGCATGATAGAAAGACCAGTATCTTATGTAGTAAAGAAAATAAGGCATAGTTTTTCAAATGGAGATTTTCTGGTATTTTCCACAAATAAAGAGATTCAAATGGTAGAGATCCCATTGTTCTCATATCACAAATAGTGCAAGGATTTGAGGATAATATCATAATAATGAAAGTATATATGAGTCAGGCATGATCAACCATGTTGAAGATTTTATCCTACAATGCTAAAATCAGGTTCTGACTGATAACCCTAACCTGGCTTTATTAAGGCAGAAAAAGTTAGATTTAGTCAATGCTGTATTTAAGACTCTTTGATGGTGACTAATGACAGAAACCCAGCTCTAACAAATGTTTGCAAAATAGGGGTATTGATTATTAAAACATGTATTAGATTGGCCTTTTTAGGCTATAGTCATAAACAGCCTCACTTTCTTAGTGGTTTAAATTACATAAAGATTTATCTGCCAAAACAATGTTATCAGGAATATTTTTCTTTTTGTATCTAAAGACCATGCTGGATTGACTTCATTCTGAGAAAGGTGAAAGAGGTGAATTCTAGATTTTACAAGTTTTGCAGCTTATGAACCCCCAAATAAAGAGATTCAGAAAAGATCCTGGTATTCATACTAATTTCCAAGAAAGAGCTCTGAGCGATACTAGTCACATGTGCTCCTGGTACAATTCCTAGGGGATTAAAAAGTTGTGAAAGGTAAGGGTCATGTTGAGGAACATGTATGAAGGACTCAAGGCCAAAGACAACAGCAGGGAGGGGCGGACTGAATGTGGGAGGCGGGGTTGGGTAGGGCAGGGGAGAGTAATGGAGGGAAAACGGGGGGCAACTGTAATTGAACAACAATAAAAAATAGTCGTGATTTTAACCAAAATTAACACCTGTGATTGCTAATTTTATTTTTTAAAGATTTTATTTATGTATTGTTTTTAGAGAGTGGGGAAGGGAGGGAGAAAGAGAGGAAGAGAAACATCAATGTAAAAGAGAAATATGGATCAGTTGCCTCCTGAACATTCCCTAACCAGAGACTGAACCCACAAGCCAGCCCTGTGTCCTAACTAGGAATCTGGCAGGCAACCTTTTTCTTTGCAGAACGATGCCCAATCAACTGAGCCACACAGATCAGGCCTATGGTTGCTAATTTTAAATCTGAACTAGGCTGGGCCATAGTGCCCAGGTATTTGGTCTAATATTATTCCAGATGTTTCTGTGAGGGTGCTTGTTGGATGAAATTAACACTTAAATTGATGGATTTTGAATAAAGTAGATTGTCCTTGATAACATGGTCAGGACTCATCCAATAAGTTAAAGGCTTTAATAGAATAAAAACTGACCTTCCCTGAGCAAGAAAGCCATCTACCAGTAGAAAGCCTTCAGCCTTCAGACTTGAATGGCAATATTCACTCTTCTCTGGGTCTCTGTTTCACCTGGCAGATTTTGGGCTTGTGAGCCTTCATAATCATGCCAGTGAATTCCTTAAAATGCATTCATTTCTTGCTGTCTCTTTTTTTCTCTCTGTCTGTCCATCTGTGTGTGTGTGTGTGTGTGTGTGTGTCTATAAATCTCCTATTGGTTATATTTCTCTGGAGACTCTGACCAATGAACTACCTATGGTTGTAGAAGAGGCTATTTGATTAAAGGTCCCACAATGGTTTAAAGCAGATAAGAAACAATCCCTAAAATAATACGGAAAAGAATATACAACATACAATAGATTTCTACTATATAGTGCTTATTTACTTAATCAGGCTGCTACAGTTTCAAGCACATTAAGAGAACATATGCATTTAAAACAAACTATATATTCTAATAAAATAATTTATAACCAATAAATATTTTTGGAAAATTAAGAATAACATAAACAAGAGAAAATAAGAATACAATTTTCCAATCCAACAATTACTAATGATAACACTTGGTAAACTTTTTTCCCCAGAGTTGTTTTATATATAGCTGTGTTTATACTTAATGTATATACTTGGACAAGGTATTTGTCACACAATGGTTAGTAAAGCTTGACTTCAAGGTCCAGATTAATGAGGTAGCTAGTATCTGAAATACTGCTGATAAAAGTGGCAAAGGAAAAGAGATTTCTGGAGGATCTCACACCAAACACTTACAATATTCTGGAAAAACATTGCATGAATCATTTCCATTCAAAATTCACTGGACAGAACTGGTTGTGTAGCCCCACTGACACAGAAGGGTGTAGGAAGTATATCTGGCTAGCAGAAAAACAGGAATGCTTATTAAATATCACTAATGGCTACCATGGTTTTTAACTGCTTAGAGAGTTACGATTATTATTCCCAGGTCTGACTGGCATGTTTAAGGGGCAGAAACCTAAGAGGACTGTATCCTCTACTTTTTAGTAAGTCAAAACCTGTGACTGGTTCATGATTCTGATTCTATCTTAGCTTCTCTGAGCAGGTTGTGGCTACATAATCAGGTGTTTATATGCATTCATCTAAAAAGTGTAGTTCTGTAAGTTTATATCACATGTGTTAGACTAGTCTTTGCATACAATTTATATAGTTTATAGCACTTTCTCCAAGAAAATCTATTGGATAAGCGATAGTAATATGATTTTCGTAATTAGAGCTGGAGAAAAGGAAAGAGGAGGGAGGAGAGGTTGCATAACAAAACAAACACTTGGGAGAAACTGGAAAGGTATGCAAACAAGAGCACAGATATTTTGCCTTGAAATATATATAAAGGTAATTATAAAGCTATTGGAGAGATTAAGAGAAAAAATCTTGAGGCTGCTCAAATGATACTCCTTCTTTTCCTTACTATCAGGTAGAATTCAAGCTTATGTGGTCCTCAAAGTTTTCCTTCTGGACACATGGGTCAAAAAACCCTAAAGCTATAAGCTGCCAGTATTCATTGAATTCTCAGCACTCTAGACAACGGCATTACCGAAATGCTCATTTCTTCATTCCATTTCTGCCCTTAATGTGGGGGTTAAAATTCTCAAGGGATTCTGTACATTCTCTGAAGAGTTTTTGAAGTTTTGTGTTGTTGTTCCAGAGTTGGACAAGGTATTTATGTCACTTTTGATTTAAAACAAAGAATTTTGGGAGAGTTGTGTCAGTTAGATATTAGTGTACCCCAAAAATGTTACCCCAACATTGAATGGCTTAAAATAATAATGTTTCATTTCTCAGGCATCTGTGTTTGATTAGGTGTTAGCTTATCAGATCTAGTTCAGCTGAACTGCTCTGGGGAACTCAATTTGTCTCACTTTGTGTCCTGGATCAAATGGGGTTGGCTCCACGTGGCTCTCCAGCCTCTTCCTGGGACATGTGGGTTAACTGAAGTATGTCTTTCTCATGACAATGGTAGAGACATAATAACAAACAAGCTAGATTGTGCATGTGTTTTCCAAGACACCCCTTCAGTCCTGGCTTTTAATGCCCCACTGCTCAAAGCAAGCAATGCTGCTACAAATTCTGTCTCTATAGGAGTGCACTCAAAAGTTATGTACCAAAGGACATGGTTACCAGGAATAATTAAGAGTTGGAGTTATCACCCAATCTACCAGAGCAGCAATTAATTTATAGTTTTTCATAATCAAAGAAAAAAATTCTGAGTATCAAAGAAGTTTTGGTACAGTGAAACTTAACAGGTTATTCTCATCTTGGTCATATTTTATATTTACTATCACCATCATCAGAATGTCTCTCTTAATGAGATCACTATGTTCTTGGCTTTGTTCTAAGCTCCTTACATATGATAATTTACATAAACTTTCCAATTTCTACTGCAGAATTATATAGATTTCCAAAGCACTGACATTTTAAATTGTTACTCTACATAGGCCAATTCATTCATTCAACGAATAAATATTTATTGAATCTTACATTTTACATGAGATTATCCTTTCCCACTTCCCAAATTCTTACTTTCGTCACACTGCTAAAGAAATTAGAATACTTAGGAATCACTGAATAAAACATTTTTGATCTACAAAGAGCTTCCTATACATCTTTTATTTTACCGCTATAGTGTTGATACCTCCATAAGCCAAGCTTATGGTCTTAACAGTTTCTAGGCATATGGGTTTGAAATCCAGAGAATGAATACATTATGAACACTGTAGGTTTAACCAAATTAGGAAGGTAATTATGATTATTACCTGGAATCAGAAATTATTAAAAATGAGATAATTCAGCCTCATAATATTTAATAACAGATAGTAAAGATAGAAACCAGAATAACCCCACCATTAAGACTCCATTTTTCCTCATACTACAATAGAAAAGTCTGTGACTAGTCTGATTGGGTCTTTAGCACCCATATATCTCACCTCAGATTCATCTCTGTATTTCTGCAACTTCTATAATACAGGTATAGGAAGGTTGTCAAGAAAGTTTCCATCCATGTCATATGAAAAATAGAGACATTTATTAAAGAAGATACAAGATACATAAAGCATTGTACATAGGACAATGATATCTCAGTCCCATTCAAAGTAGGCACCTTGGGAACTCACACAATTGTCCCAGTCGCCATCAGCTGCCCCATTGCATTTCCCTGAATTTCACTGATGGTCTGAAATCTCTTTCTTTTTCAAAGGTGACTTAGTTTTGAGAAAGGCCAGAAGTCACATGGAACCAAATATTGGGCTGTAGGGGAGCTGAGTCACCTGGGTGATTTGATGTTTTCCCAAAAACTCTTCACAAGACATGATGCATTAGCTGGCGCGTTGTGATAAAGCTACCAATCACCAGTTGACCAAAACTATGGCTTTCTGAATCACCTGAACACTTTCCATGGAGGAATTTTCAAGCTTAATGCAAAATTTGATGCAGATTCATAGCTGTACTCACTCAGTTATTTTGAATGCGATGGCCACACAGTACACATGCTCACTCAACAGTGTCTATTGCCTCCACTGACTTGTACAATGAAGTTGTCATTGTTCATGCATGTGTTTTCCAGTCTGTTCTCCTTGGTTTCCAGGTTACATTGATGTGGTGCACACAATGGCTGGACTTTTTCTGGACATACCTCACATGTATATGTATAATTTGTATCCATAAAAATTCCAATAATATCCAGCCTGCATTTTCTAGTAACCTTAATGTCTGGCTCAAGTATTAACACCTTTAGAAAGTATTCATTAAATTTCCATCATGATGCTTATATAAGGTAGTTATTACTTTCTCTGTGCTTAGTAACATTTGATGTGCTACTCTCCCTCCAACATTTATTGTTCTATTAAAGCTATTTACTTTTATATCTGCATTTAATTATCCATCTAATGTTTTGTTACTGATACTGAATGCCTTGTTTACTCTGCTTGCCTTCCATGATTTGATGAGAGACCAACAAGTAAGATACTTATAGTCATATTTAGATGCCTTATCTGGTTGAGTGTAGAGAAAGCCTTCCCTAATAAGAGGAACAAAATATCTCAAGCCAGAGAAAAGTGACTGGTTCTTATTTTTTAAAGTGACTTATTTGTAATCACACAGCATATTAGAATCAAAGGCAGTATCTGAACTGGCAGTTTGTTGCTCTCAGTTCAATGACATTTTTTGTGTGTGTCTCATAAAATGTCTTACTTTGATAAATACTAGGAGAGGGAATGTTAGTGCACCATCATACTGGTTTCAATATTTGACTTTACATGACATCATAACACATTAACCTGTTTATTCTATGAGAGCATAAACTTTGTTTTAGAAAATATAAATATGTGTTCTTCTATTAATACAAACCTCTAAGTTACAGGAATTTCAAGATTATGATGCTAGTAATATTTTGCAAAACTCGTAATTTTTCCTAAATAACTTAATCCAAATATCTATTCAAAGATCCTCATTCTTTTTTATTTCTCTGCCTCTTTTGTTTTTGAAATTTTTTCTTAGAATTATTTTGATTTTTTTCAAGTCTCTTTTCTATCTGTATTTTCTTAGTTCCACCTTTTAAAACAGAGTTTCTCTAAACTTACTGGATTTTCTAAAAATACAGAAGCCCAAGCCCCATTCCTGATATACTGAATTATAACATTCAAATGAAGCTTTGAAAGTGTATTTGCTACAAGTTCTATAGGAGATTTTAAATATTGCTGGGAGTAAAATGTCTTCAGCATGGTTATTTTCCAAGAAGCTATTGAAATTTTTTGCTGTACTTTTTTTTTCTCTCTTCTTTTTAAACTCTAAACCTGGCAGTATTATAGCATTTGATGACCCTCTGGAAAGAGTTCTGAGATCTCTATGTGAATATCTGCTCTTTGTGCCCATCCCTTTGAAGAGCAAACTAAATCTGTCTCAATTTTAAATGTCTGATACGAACCTGGAAAACCTCCAACATTCCCTTTGTCCATCCTCTACAATGCTGAATATGACAAAAAAAGATAGTGAAGGACAATGGAACAGGAGTGAGAGAATGAGAGTGCAGTGAGCAATAAGAAAACCAAAAGAGAGTAGGTCATATAAATGAACACTTGCTATGCTGGGCCACATCTAAAGTCAATCCACAGTGCATTGTTGTGTCTGTGACCCAGGCAGAGGGGGAAGGTGATCACAAGCAAGAGTGTTTTTTCAGAATACTATCTCAGTCCAAGTTATGAGAAGAAATTTCATGAGTTAAAATTATTCAGTTAAGGTAGACTCGTTATCTGTTTATCTCTATATTTAGTGATATAAAATGTATCTAAATATCACAATTGCGTAACTACTTTGAGAAGTTTTTATCAAACTATATACATATTGCATATATATTAATGTCTTTTTTATTGTTGTTCAACAGTATGTAGTTTCCTCAAAAATTTAAAAATGAAATTGCCTTTTGACCGAACAATCCCACTTCTGGGAATATACCCTAAGAATCCTGCAACACTAATCAGAAAGAATATGTACAGCCTTATATTCACAGCGGTGTTATATACAACAGCCAAGATTTGGGAACAACCCAAGTGCCCACCAGTAGATGAGTGAATAAAGCAGCCGCAGTGTATCCACACAACAAAATACTATACAGCAGTGAAAAAGAACTCCTACCTTTTGTGGCAGCATGGGTGGTTCTGGAGAGTATTGTGCTAAGTGAGATAAGCCAGTCAGAGAAAGACAAATGCCATATGATCGCACTTATATGTGGAATCCAATGAACAAAATAAAGTGACACACAAAATAAAACCAGAGGCATGGATACATGGAACAGACTATAAGGTATATTTTCCACTTATTCTCAGTTTTCTGTTTGAAATCTCAATAAAGGTATTCTTTAGATTTGTTAAGCTTAGAATTTGAACAAATTGATTTCTTGCTCTCTGAGAAGCCCAGACAAAATTAATCACTAACTCTTCAGTGTGATTTCTGTAGCTAGTCAATTTTTAATGACCAACTGAAATCCTCTTTTAAAAATTAATGTTCATTTATACCACTAAACTAAGAACAAAAACCATGGCTTTTTACAAAATCTTCCTAGTGTATAAGTGATATCCCTGAATTAAGTCAATTAATTCTCATAACAATCTCAGGATATAATGAATGATAATAATAATAATAATAATAATAATAATTCCCTTTTACTTACAGGAGAACTGATCCCTAGACAATTTATCTTCTTTAAGATCAGGATTAGAAAGTGGTGAATCCAGATTGAAACCCAAGACTTCTGGTTACAGAATCCACAAACTTAACTATTAAAAGATTCCCTCTCTGGTAAATGAATCCTTATTCATTTACCAATACAGACTAAATTGGACTTGTTCATATCCTTCACATTTTATGGTATTTGCTGACCAGTTCATTTGTCAAATGAAGAAATTAGTAGTCAGAGAAGTACAGTAATACTGTAGTGAATATCATATCTCGTTTGTATCTCTTGTGTTTGTCTGAAATCAGTCATAATACCCCCCAAAAACTGGAGCATGGTGATTAGCACATCTTCAATTCTAGTGGACACTTTATTTATTTATTTATTTTTATTGTTGTTTAAGTACAGCTGTCTGTCTTTTCCCCCACCCCCACCCCTTTAAAACTAAGGTCAATTATTTCAATTTGCTAAAATATTCAAGATCTTCAAAATGATTTTTAAGGAAATTAATAATTATAAACATATTTGCACATTTCTATAATAACATATGAAAGCAGAACATATGTAAAACATTTAAGTCTATAAGCCTGAAAAAATTAGAAATATGATTATAGAATATTTATTATGTCCATACACCATCAGCTCCTTAGACCATATAAAGACAATTAAATAGATCTAAAGAATCATTTTCTTTTGAAGTTTGAGCTATTTTTGGTGTTTTGAGTTCACACTATAATGATAATTAAATAACAAAATATTTTATAGGTATATATAGTTTCTCCAGGTTTCCAAAGAATATTGTTCATAATATGAAATAATTATAATGATCCTTGAAATATCTAACTCTGGATGATGATGATGATGATGATGATGATGGGAGTAGACAGGAAGTGGGTTTGGGAGTGCAATATGCATCCCATAAGATGTGAGCAATGCAAACAAAGCATTTTTATTACTGCTACTCATTTATTTATCCATTCATCCAACCCATAATTATTAAATCTCTAAGCATTCTTTTAGACATTGAGGACTCAGGGATGAGAAAAGAAATTTTTGATGTCATGGAAATTATATCTTAGTAGAGGGATACAGAGAAGAAGCAATAAAAACAATGGCATGTACTATGCAGTTATTAAAGTGGGTGATGTGATCATGCATAACCAAGTGGGTTCTTCAGACTCGATGGTGCGTGAATGTTTCACTGAGGTAATATTTGAGGACAGAGAACTGAATAACGTGAGACAGTGAACAATAATATTATGAGAAACATTCCGGGGTGAAGATTCAAGATATGCATAGATTTGAAATGATTAAAAATAAGAAAAGGAAGAAACAAGTGTGAAGTGTGATAGTGTGAGGAATGAATGGTACAAGATAAAGTCAGAGATAAAAGAGGCAGAGGACGTGTCTTATTAGCAAGGATAAGGAGGAAATTACCTGATGTCTTTTTATTAAAATCGTTCTGACTGCTGATCAAAAATGGATATTTATTTCATACTTCGGGTTATAATCCAGTACTAGTTTATTTTGTTGCTCAGATTGTTCCTGCTTTGGTCATCGGGAGGCCCTTCAATTGGCTCTTGTGTCTCTTTGTCATATGCCATTATTGTGTGTGTGTTTTTTTTTTTTTGTTTTGTTTCATTTATAGTATTTTCCGTAACCATTTTTCTCCCTTCCTTGTAAAGACATACATTCTCACTCACCTCTCTATGGTTTATGGTACATTCCTATCAGTGTCTTGCTTTGGACCATAGAATGTAAGCCTATGTAACAGATGTCACAACGAAATGTGCCTTCTAAATAAAATTATGTGGATTTTTTTTTTTTTTTGATGCTGACCTCTCTCAGAAGGTGCCAGGGAGTGGCTGCTCCTTTACTCAGTGTCCAAGAACAAGAAAACATTTAGAACAGAGCTCCACAATCCTGAGCTCTAAACATACTGTTATTGTTAAGTCCCTCAAGTTTTGGAGTCGTTAACAGGACAAAGCTGACCAACACGCGGTGACGAGAAGCATCAACCTAGGGGCTGTTAGAAGTTTCACTTATGCCCCTAATATTTTGTTTGTCTGTTGCTTCAGACCAAAGCCACATTTGCAGTTACCTAGCAGTCACTTATCTAGCCTGGCAGGCTCTGCTGCATGGAGGAGAGACTTCCTGCTCACAATTCCTCATCTTTAGTTTATGAGGAGGGCATTATTTTTAGACAATTTAAAGCAGTCTGCAATTCTTTTCCTTCTGAAAACAATAAAACTGCACCCCCAGAGGGCTCTGTTCCACCCATTTTCTATCACTGGTTCCACATCCCAGGATGCAGTGCCCTGCTGCTTTCTCACTCCTCCTTCCAGTAATACTGCTGAGGAATTTATTTAATAAGCGATGCAGACAAAAAGAAATACCAGAGGGGTAAATAGGAAAATGAATTCGTTCTTATTGCCTTCCTGCTTCATAAAGCAGATCCGATGTGGCATAAGGTGTTGCTATCTTCCCTCCCATCAGTAAATAATCCATAAATTTGATGAAAAGAAACACATTGCAAGGAGGTTCTAATTTACTATTTTGCTTCACTGTCCTAATATCCCAGACCAGTCTGTTTTGGTTCATAGAAATCCCTTAAAGTATGAATTCTTAACCATTTCTCTTAGTTGCAATTGTATCTCTAACAACCCTCTTTCCGTTTTCAACGGAAGTTTGGAAAAGCCCTGGCTGGCTAACATCTTGACCTGAAAATCCATAATGACCTTGTTTAGAAGATTTTTAAAAGTCACAGGAGCTAAATAACAACTAACATCTCCGGGAAAAGAGATGAATAATCTGAAATGGAGAATATGAAGTAAACACACAGCGGGTTGCAAACAGTGCTGTTCTGATGTCGGTCACGTGAAGCCCGGCAGGGTAGCCCAGACCCGGCGGGAAGCTGCAGTCAAGATGCCTGTGCACTGCAAGTAGAAACAAGTCTGTTGTGACTAAGAAGCTTGTATTAAAAGATTCAAAGTCATTTTTTTTTTAAAGCACAAGTAATTCATTGTATTTATGATGCTTGTCAAAGGCAACTGGAAAAAAGTTTTGACATAAATAATTATTTTAAAATTCAAGGAGTTCAAATTTCCAAAACACAGTCTGTCTGGAATATAAAGACTGTCTTAGAACATAACTCTTATTACTATCACCCTACCAACTTTCATCAAAGAAGGAAAAAATAATTCTGAAATTAATTCCTCACAATGCCTCAGGCCAGGATATGAGATAAATTTGCCCACTTATTTCTCACATATAGGAAAATGAGGCATTTGAATTATGTGTAATAGACATATTATTAGCATTTTTATTATCATAATTTTAGGGGTGAAGGCATATGGCATTTTATAGGTTTCCTTGGCACATACATTCTGAGCTTTCTAAACTGACAACTGTAATATTTTCCTATTGAAACAAATTCATTCCCCCGTTTTCCAGAGAACAGCAAACAAACATGCATCTCTGCTATAAATACCTTCAGGCTCAAGTTGAGAAAAATGTCTGTCCCTGAAGGATCTCAGACAAGAAGGCAAAGATTCACATAAAAGCTGCTGTTGCACTTCTACAGTGACGTCTCATAGATTTTTAAATAGAAATCATACAAATTTGATTCATAATTAATGTGATTATTCTTACAGTATGATTCAAGGAAAAGAAATTGGGGGAAATATCTCAGTAGGAAAGTCTTCCCCCACATTTTTTGCAACTAGTGGATCCGACTCCGGCCTGTACTATGAACAATGGGGACAGTTTGCTCCCCATAAGGAGCTCTGCGGGAAAATTTGTCACACCCTTTAGAGCTCAATGGGAAGAAGAACGCAAGTCTTGACTTCCTAGTGAGTAAAGCATACAGTTGAGTAGCACCTTATAAAACATTTTATGCCTTATGAACCATGTTGAACCATCTTCAGCTGTGTATATTTCACATTTATGTTTTTCAGAACATTTAAATGATTCTAATGAACACTTGAATATATTTTGTGGCTCATTAAATGACATTAAATGAGATAGTCTTTTAAGGGATAAGAGTTGTTAAGCATAACATAATAATGATCTCTTTACACAAATTGCTAAACTCATAAAAGCACATTGATATAATTTTATTTTTTCTAAATTTAAAAGGCAATAATTAAATTGCCTATATTGATGTCATGTGCACAGTTCCTAAGAAGCGGTGCCCTGTCACAAGCATTGATATAAAAATACAGATAAAATTAATCTATAATTATAGATGAAAAACCATAATAAACCAATACAGGATCATAGATTTAAGGATCACTGACTGGTTAATCAAACTATGTTTGAATGTTGGGAAACATAAAATTTTAGTTAGTTCTTCAAATACCCTGAATATTTTCAATTCTCAAAAGTGAACTCAGGAAATTAACAAAATATAACCTATTTCTTGTGAGACCTAATTTTCAACAACCCAAAACCTCTGGTAGGCTACTGCAAGGCAATACATGTTTTGTTTATGTCAGCATGTGTGTCCCATGAGAGACATGGTAGAGGGTCTGTGGAAATGACTGGTGGGATTTCATCTCACTAGAATTATGGCTCTTGACAAAAGAAGTGTGACTCACATTATGCAGTAAGAGTTGAAAAACATGAGCACATTTACCTCATCTCAAGACAAAGATAAGGGTTAGTTAGAAGTTGTAGGGTAATTACATTTTTAGATAATTATGGCAAACAAATAATTGTGAGTCTAATTTTCAAAAACCGAGGTAACAAAATAGAATGGTACAGTATAAAGTTATAGTCACTCAAAAGGAAAGAGAATTTGGAGAGAGATAGTATCCTTCTTTATTATACATATTTCTAAAAATTTTATTAAAATTAAACTAGAAGAGTTAGAAACATTATATACTTTATAACAAAATCGAGCTGGAAAAATTAAATGAAAGTGTAATATGACTGCGTATATTGCAACCATGTTATTTTAATTTCAGTAGTATATGCACCAATGGTTGATAATCAGAACTTAAAGAGGTAATTAGAATAAGACAAGAAAAATAAGTAAAATATATAAAGATTTGGAAGGAAGAAAGAAAATTCTTTTTGTATGCAAATGACATGATCACCTATAGAAAATCAAAATAACAACAACTACAACAAAAAAACCTGGGCTCATTTACATTATTATACTAAAGTTGCAGGACATAAAGTTAATATAGCAAAGCCAATTGCTTTCCTATATATCAGCAATTGACAAGCAACTGTTTATATTAAAGAAAAACAATATAATTTACATGGGTACCCAATATAAAATACTTTGGTATAAATTTAACTAAAAGACTAATTGAATAAAATTAGCTAATTGAAAAGATCTATATGAAAAAAACTATAAAACACTGATGAAAGATATCAAAGAAGAAATAAATGAATATAGAGATAATCCTTGTTTTTGAATAGGAAGGCTTAATATTGTCAAGATGTCAGTTATTTCCAACATGAACTGTAAATCCAAAGAATCTCAATTGAAATCCCAACAGTTGTTTTTTGAATATCGACAAACTGCCTTTAAGCTTTATAAAGGGAGGTAAAAGATCCACATTACCAACTTAATATTGAAGAGAAAAAAGTTGAACGACTATTATTACTCAATTTCATTAGCAGAAATAAATTAAGTAGAGACCAAAAAACAATTTTAGAAAACTAAGAGATTTTTAAAGATAAACAAAATTTACAAACCTTTAGCTAGACTTACCAAGGAAAAAAGAGAGAAGACTCAAATAAATAAAATCAGAAAGAAAAGTGAGACATTACAATTGATTCCATAAAAATATAAAGACTCGTAAGAATAACTAAATGACAACCGTATAACTTATAAGACATAAACACCTAAAAATAGAAAACCTACCAAGAATGAGTACTGAAGAAACAGAATACCTAAACAGATCAAATATGAGTAAAAAGTTTGAATCAGTAATCAATGACCTCCCCAAAAAGGAAATCTCAGGACCAGATGATTGCACTGTTACCTTCTATCAAATAATGAAAGATTTAATAACAATCCTTCTCAAACTCTTCTAAAAGTTCAGAGAGGATAGGACATTTTCAAAATCTTTTTATGAGGCCAACTAATGTTTCCTACTCTGATTTCAGAATAGGCCAACTAATGAGGCCTACTCTGATTTCAAAGCCAGATAAGGGCACTACAAGAAAATAAAACTACAGAACGATATTTCTGATGAATATAGATGCAAACTTTTTCAAAAAACACTAACAAATAAAATTCAACATCATATTAAAAGGATCATACATTAGAGCCAAATGCAATTTATCTGTGGGAACAGGAATAGTTTAACATACCCCATCAATAATTATGCTATATATCATTCATAGAATGAAATCTTTAAAATGTGATTATGAGTATACCAATAATGCAGAAAAAGTGTTTGACAAAATTTAACACCTTCCAAAATAAACCCTCTCAACAAATTGGGAACAGAGGAAACGTAGCAACATAATAAAGGCAACATGATGATCCCTCAGTTGAGACCACTCTCAATGGTTAAACTTTTATTCTAACGTTAGGAACAAGATAAGGAACTCCACTCTCATCACTCCTATTCATAATAGCACTGGCAGTCCTAGCCAGAGCAATTCAGCAAGTAAAAGAAATAAAAGATACCCAGGTCAGATAAAAAAAAGGTAAAAATGGTTCTGTTTTTACACAACATAATTTATTCTAGAAAACCTTAAAGCTTTCACACAAAAATAGAATACATAAATGCAGTAAAGTTGAGGGACATAAATCAGTGTACAAAATTCAATTGAGTTTCTATACACTAAAAATGAAGTATTTAAAAAGGAAATAAAAATCAATCCCATTCATAATTACATCAAAATTATAAAATGTTTATGTATAAATTTAACCAAGGAGGGAAAAGTTCTTTACATTGATAACCATACAACATTAATTCCAGAAATTGAAGAAGACACAAATAAAATAAAGGTATTTCATGTTCTATACTTCATCTTGCAATCCATATTGAAAGACCATATATACTCCACCTCTACCCATGCTGTTGCAAAAGGTAGAAGTTCCTTCTTTTTTCTGCTGTGTAGTGTTCCATTGTGTAAATGTACCACAGTTTTTTGATCCACTCATTTACTGATGGGCACTTAGGCTCCTTCCAGAACTTGGCTATTGTTATCAGTGCCACTATGAACATAATGGTGCATAAGTTCTTTTGAATTGGTGATTCGAGATTCTTACATAGATGGAACTGGAGAATATTATGCTAAGTGAAATGAGCCAGTTGATGTAAGACAAATACCACATGATCTCATCTACAAGAGAAATCTAACAAACAAAATAAACCAATGAACAAAATAGAACCACAAGCATGGGAACATGGAACATGGAACAGACTAAAAGTGCCCAGAAGAGAGGAGGGAGGGGAATAATGGTGGAAAGAAAGGGAAGGGACTAGACAAAGAACATGTATGAATGACCACTGGCAGGGACAACAGTGTGGGAATTGACTATGGGAGCAGGGTTGTGGTGGGTGGAATAGGGCAAAGGGGGGAAAATTGGGACAACTATAATAGAATAACAATAAAAAATGATTTAAAAAGACAATGTATTTAAAATGCCCCTGCTACAGATTCAGTGCAACTCCTATCAAAATCCCAATGTCATGTTCACAGAAATATTTTTAAAAATCTAAAATGTGCCCTGGCTGGCATAGCTCAGTGGATTGAGAGCGGGCTGGGAACTAAAAGGTCCCGGTTCGATTCCCAGTCGGGGCACATTCCTAGGTTGCAGGCCAGGTGCCCATGAGAGCCATGTGAGAGGCAATCATACATTACTGTTTCTCTCCCTCTCTGTCTCCCTCCCATCCCTTCTCTCTAAAAATAAAAATAAAAAATCTTAAAAAAAATAAAAAAAAATCTGAAATGTATATGAAAACACAAAAGACCCCAAGTAGATAAAATAATCCTGAGAAAAATGACCAAGGGTGGAGGTATCATAGTTTCTAACTTCAGACTATATTACAAAGCTATTACAATCAAAACACTATGGCACAAGCATAAAAACAGACACATTGATCAATGGAACTGAATTAAGAACTCAGATATAAACCATGTTTATAAAGTAGCTAAATATAATCTTTAATAAATGTTGGTAAACTGTATAACTGCATCAGAACAATAATATTAAACCTTATATTCTAATATTAAACATAATATCTGAAATTATAAAATACTAGAAGAAAACATTGGAAAAAAACACCACCACCACAACAAAGTCCCTTGACAACAAATTTTAGATAGAACACCAAAAATTGAAGACCAAACGTAAGGAATCAGTAAGTAGAATTATATTAAACTATAAAGCTTCTGCACAACCGAAGAAACAATTAACAAAATAAAAAGACAGCCTACAAAATGTGTTATTATCCTAAATGTGTGAGAAACTCATACAACTCAATAGCAAAAATACAAATAATTCTATTGAAAAGACATACAAATAGGACATACAGATGGCCAATAAATACATGAAAATGTTCAACATCACTAATTAATAGTGAAAGCAAAATCAAAACCAAATACGATATTATCTCATACCTATTACAATAGCTATTATCAAAAAGTCAAGATAATAAGTGTATTCAAGGATGGAGAGAACACTTGTAAACCATTAGAGAAAGTGTAAACTGGTAAAGCCGCTAAGGAAAACAATATGGTGGTTCCTCAAAAAATTAGTAACAGAACTACTATATATGCAAAGAAAATGAAATCATTACCTGGAATAGGTAATACCTGCATTCCCATGTTTATTCCAACATTATTCACAATAGCTAAAACATGGAAAAATCCTAAGTGTTCATAGATAGAGGAATGAATTAAAAATTTAGGAATGTTTGTGTATAATTGTGTGTGTGTGTGTGTATATACATATATATACACAATTATATACATACATATATAGAGAGAAATTATATATATATTAGAGGGGGAATTTAATATTTTTAGGCATAAAAATAAAGAAATCCCTGCCACACATTATAACATAGATAGGCCTTGAGGACTTCTTTGTAAGAGATAAATAAGTAAGACAGAAAAAACTTACTACGTAGTCTCACTTGTATGTGGAATATAATAAAACCAAACTTTAGTAAACAGAGAGCAGAACGACGGTTTGCAGGGGCTGAGGATGGGGGACACTGAGAGATGCTGGTCTAAGTGCTGAACAAACTTTCCGTCGTGAAGCAAGTCCTGGGAATCTAATGTACACCAGGGTGACTATAATCAATAATACTGTTTTATATTCTTAAAAGTTATTAAAAGAGTAAATTTTAGATGGTCTTACCACATACAAAGTTCACTATGTGAGGTAATGAATATGCTAACTAACTTTATTTGGAAATTATTTCACTATATATATGCATGCAGTCATCACATTGTGCAGCTTAGTATGTTACACAATTAGATATATAAATCATATCTAAACAAAGCTGGAAAAATTACTTACTATAAAGCTATACTAGTCAAGGTAATGTGGTATTAGTGAAAGAATAAACAAAATAGTTTGATAGATCAGCATAGAAAGCCCAGAAATAGACTTACATAAATATTGTCAACTATTATTTGATAGATAAAAGGCAAAAACAGAACAATGAATTAAAGATGGTGTTTTCAACAAATGATTCTGGCACAACTAGAAGTGCACGTGTAAAACTAAGCTACAGACATACAATGCACCCTTTCATAAAAATCCACACAAAATTTATCATAGACCTAAATAAAGAACATAAAGTTATAAAACTCCTAGACTATAACATAGAAAACTAGATGACCTTGGGCATGGCAATAACTTTGCACATATGATACCATAGACCCAATCTATGAAAACAAATAATTGATACTAAATTAATTAAAATTAAAAACTTCTATGTTAAAGACTCTGACAAGAGAATAAAAGGACAAACCACAGTCGAGAATAAAATATGTATATATGACAAATCTGATGAAAAATTGTTATCCAAATATATAATAATACTCTTAAAACTTAACCAAGGAACAAAAAAAAAAAAAACAATTAAAATTGACTCAAAGACCTTAACAGACACCTCAACAAAGAGGATATACAAATGACTAATAAGCATATGAGAAGATGATCCTCATCACATGTCATCAGGGAAATGAAAATTAAAACAACGATAGTATACCACTACGTACCTATTATAGTGGTCAGAACCTGGAGCACTGACAACATCCAGTACCGGTGAGGATGTGGGACAGCAGGAACTCTTATTCATACACTGCATGTCAGAATGCAAAATGATACAACCACTTTGAAAGACAGTTTGGTAGTTTCTTACAAAACTAAACATAATCTTATGATATAGTCAGGCAATCATGATCCTCGCTATTTATCTGAAGGGGTTGAAGAATTATGTCCAGAGAAGCACCTGCACATAGATGTTAATAGCAGCTTTATTAATAATTGCCAAAAATCGGAAGCAGACATGCTTCAGGGGGTGAACAGATAAACTGTGATATATCCAGACAACAAAAATATTATTCAGCATTGAGAAAAAAATGAACCATCAAGGCAGGAAATGATATGGAGGAAGCTTAAATGCATATTACTCAGTGAAAATGAAAAGCCAGTCTGAAAATGTTACATGCTGTATGCTTACAACTACAGGACATTTTGAAAAAAAGGCAAAACTGTGGAGACAATAAAAAGAGTGTTGATTGTCAGTGAGTGGCGGGTAGATGGTTGAGTAGATGGAACACAGAGTATTTTTAGGGCCCACCAACAATCTAACTGTGTATGATAGATACTGTAATAGTGGATAATGTCATTATACATTAGTCCAAATCCATAAAGCATGCAACACAAAGAGTGAAACCTAAGGTAAACTTTGAACGTTGGGAAATTATGATTTGTTGCTGTTGGTTTATTAATTATAATAAATGTACCGCTGTGATAGGGATGTTGTTAAAGGGGCAAGGTATGCATGTGTGGGGCAGGGGATTATGGAAAATCTCTGCGCCTTCCTCTTAATTTTGCTGTAATATAAAACTGCTGTAAAAATTAATCTTAAAACAAAAGAAGTATTTAGTACCCAAAGCTGGTTGCAGTATTTTTTTTTTCTTGGCACCATTAAAGAAATGTAGGACTTACATATTTAAGCAAAACTCTATGTCATATTCCAAGGATACCAAAGACAGTTTTGTGATGTCTTCTTTTAAATTTGTAGTTTGTGTATTTTTTCCACCATCATTCTTGACATACTTCACACCTATGCTCATTTGGTAATTTTAGAACAAAATATTTAAACTAATTGCATACCTGGGCATGTGTTAATTCAATATTAGAGACACATTTTCTAAAGCTTACTGAATTAATATGAACTAGTCTTTTCATGGCTGTGTTATTTCCTTTAAAACAGGTTCATTGTTTCAATAATCTGCTAAGGATCACAATGTCTTTACCCTCCATCTCCAGGATTGAGTATGTGAGCCTCTCTGACATCCAGAGTGAAATCTGTGCTATCTCCCTGGACCGTCTTACCATGTAGATCACACTATCCCAATGCCCACTAAAACAGCATTTTGTGTCTGTCTTTCTGTTTCTGAGCCACTGGGCAGCTAGCATTACTGTTGTGTAGTGGTTAAGAGTAAAATCACTTAGATGGTTGAAATGCTGCATTCTTTTTCTGGAAACAATTTTAAGAAAATATTTTAAATCTCAAACCACCACAGTTTTCCTCACTTGTAAAATTGAAGAACAAAAATGTTAAACTCATAGATTTGCTGTGTTGAGTGAAATATATTTGAACCATGGGAAAAATTCAATAAATCCAGCTGTTCTTACCTCAGCTATTATATTTATTTTGAGCTAAATTTTTAGATCAGTAAAGCAAATGCTAGTTCACTTCACAAATTCTTGTTTCCTTGGAGATGACAAACATCTCTAATTTATCTAAAAGCCTTCTTATATTCCTCGTTTAGAAACAACAGCTCTTAAGGCAGAAAGCTGTAATTAATTAGTCTATTCGCTATCATTAGCTGAGATAATAAAATTTGCTTAACCCTGTATTGTTCAATAATTAAAAATCTGTCCTTCAGCTATTGTACTTCTCTCTGTATAGCATTCAACTCTTTCTCAGACTTAAAATATCTGTCACATCTGAGTGTTCTAAATAAAACAAAGCAAAATTCTTGCCCTGGCTGGTGTAGCTCAGTGGATTGAGCGCGGACTGGGAACCAAAGGGTCCCAGTTCGATTCCCGGTCGGGGCACATGCCTGGGTTGCGGGCCAGGTCCCCAGTGAGGGCCATGTGAGAGGCAACCATACATTGCTGTTTCTCTCTCTCTGTCTCCCTCCCTTCCCTCTCTCTAAAAATAAATAAATAAAATCTTTAAAAAAAAAAAAAAAAAAAACAAAGCAAAATTCTTGATTATATAAATCTCAAACCTGATATTAATTCATGTTTGTCATATATTTTTGTTTCATGGGTGTTTTTGACCAATTTATTTTCTCATTAATTTTTAAATAATAGCTTTCTTGATATATAATTAATTGACATAAAATACCTTTTTAAGTGTATAAATTCAGTGGTTTTTGATATAGTCACAGATCTACAAACAATAATAACTATCTAATTCGAGACCATTTTTATCACCTGAAAAAGAAAGCCCAAACCCATTAGTGGTCAATTACCAGATTCTGCCAACAACAAATATAACATTCTGGACATTTTATAAGAATGGAAGCATAAAACACATGAAATTTTGTTTCCGGCTGTATTCACCTTGTGTGATGATTTTTATGGGTCATCCATGTTGTAGCATATGTATGTATTTCATTCCTTTTTACTGTTAAATCAAATTTTATTTTAAAGATAAATCATTTTGTTTATCCATTCATTAGTTGATGACTATTGTGTTTTTCACTTTTGGGTTATTATTCATAATGCTGCTATGAATATTAATATATAATTGTTGTGTGGATGTATGTTTTTAATTCTTTTTCTGTACCTAGAAGTGGAACATTTTGAAATGTTGCAGAATAGTTTTCCAGCCAGTCTCACCAGTCTATGTTCCTATCAACAGTGTATGAGAAGTCATGTTTTGTAGTTTCCAGTGTTCAGGTCTTGCTCTTTTTCTGTTAATTCTTTTTCTAAATTTTTACTTCTTTGTACTATTGTATAATAAATGGAATTGTTTCTTAATTGCATTTTTAAATTGCTCATTGCTTGTTGTGTATATAACTACAATTAATGTTTGTATATTGATCTTGTACCATGTTATCTTATTGAACTTTTTAATTGTGTTTATTGCTTTTGTGCAGGAGGATTTAGAATTTTCTACATACCAGGTCATACCACCTGGAAATAGAACTAATTTTACTTCTTCCTTTCTAATTTGGATGCCTTTTATTTATTTTTCATGCCTAACTGTCTTAGATAAATTGTAATACAATGCTGAATAAGGGTGATGACCATAAACATCCTCTTCTCCTCCTGATCTTACAGCAAAATCATTCAGTCTGTTAACATTAAATGTGTTGTTAACTGTAGATTTTTTTTATATAGACACCATATCTTACAGAGAGAAAGTTACATTCTCTTCTTAATTTGTTGAATGAAATGATCCTATATTTTCTGTTTTCTATTACAATGATAGCTTGCATTGCATTTGTTAATTTTTTAATGTTAAACTTGCTTTGCATTCCAAAGATAAATTACATTTGGCTGAGGTATACAATCATTTTCATATGTTGGTGAAATTCATTCAATAGTATTTTGTTGAGGACTTTTGCATATACAACCAAAGGGATATTGGATTATAGTTGTTTTTTTTTTTTTTATTGTGGTGTCTATCTAAATTTGGTATCAGGGAAACATTAGCCCCATGGAATGAAGGATAATATAAGAAGAATTATAATATAATTTGGGTAGTGTTATACCTCTCTTCTATTAGCTCTTCTTCTATTACCACCTCTTCTATTTTTTGTAAAAGTTTTAGAAATATCATGTGTGTATATGTGTACGTTTGTTATCATGCGTGTATATGTGTACGTTTGTTATAAGTTTTAGAAATATCATGCGTGTATATGTGTACGTTTGTTATATGTTACCAAATGTGATTGTATTTTTCTACAAATGAACAAAGTGTATTTTTGGCTCTATTAATTATTAATTTTGTGACAATGAGAAAATTAGTTAACCTCTATAAGCTTCAAGATTTTCATTTCTAAAAGAGAGATAATAACTAGGGAGTTTTGTAGATGTTTAAATTAGATAACTGATATGCATTATAACATGTATATATAGTAGTGATAAATTAATATTAGCTATTATTATAATAAAAATTATACAAAACTTAAAAAAGTTTAATGAGAAATAGTACCCATATGTTCATTATCCAGATATAATAAAAACGGTAATATTTTTATGTATTTTAATATCATTCCAAAATTGTCCGTTTATAGATTAGAAATATGTTCAATGCTTTATTGAGTTTTCACATTTTCATGACATTTAGAAATTTTGAAAAATGCAGCTTTTATAGAGGGTATTCTCTAATCACTTAGAGGATGTGGAGAAACAAAAATAGAGTGAAATGAGTGTGGAATAAACAATTATGTTATGCAATTATTTAATAATGAAATATTTAGGAATATACACTTTAGATTTAGAATTTAAATATTTACTTGTTTTATCATCGTGATTTTGAAGTATCATTTTAGAACTGATAGAAGCAAGAATTTTATTTTATTTTTTTGCTCAATGGTACTATGTTAAAACATATAAAATATAAATATAATTCATCTCCATACAATTTTAGATCAAATAATTTTCAATTATATTACATATGTTAGTTTCTTACATTAATAAATAAGTGTAGATAATAAGCATTTTTTTCATGATATCCAAGAATATTTCACTGCACTAAAATTCTGAAATATTTCACAAAATTCCTTGAGAAGTTAAGAAAATTGATTCATTCTTCCCTCACAAAGTATCAGGGCATTTGATTATCACGTTCTTAAGGAATGTCTTAAAATCTCAGAGACTGGATTGAAAATGGAGGCATCAAAACATAGAGTTTTCTAGGTGTAAACTGGAGTCAAGGGAAAGAAAGATCCTGCCATGTAGTCCCTAAGTTTTTTGAGGTTAGCAGTATAGATCAATGGAACAGAAATAAACTTAGGTCCCTATGGTCACTTAATATTTGTCAATGGGGCCAGGAACATAAAATGGAATAAAAATACTCTCTTCAATAAATGGTGTTGAGAAATCTGGACAGATACGTGAAAAATATGAAACTAGACTATCAAATTACACTATAAACAAAAATAAACTCAAGATGGATAAAAGACTTAAATATAAGTCATGACATTATACAAGTCCTAGAGGAGAACATTGGCAGGAAAATTTCAGATATCCCATGCGGGAATATTTTCACCAATATACCCCTAGGATAAGAAATATAAAACAAAGAATAAACACATGGGACAACATCAAATTTAAAAACTTTTGCACAGAAAAAAAATCAGCAAAATGAAAGGGAACCAATCATATGGGAAAACACATTTGCCAATGATACTTCGGACAAGGATTTAATTTCCAAAGTATATAAAGAAATCACACGATTCCACATCAGGAAGACAAACAATCCAATTGAAAAATGGTCAAAAGACCTGAACAGACACTTCTCCAAGGAGGACATACAGAGGGCCCATAGGCGTATGAAAGGATGCTCAGCATCGCTAGCCATCAGAGAGATGCAAATTAAAACCACAATGAGATAGCACTTCACACCAGTCAGAATGGCCATCATTAACAAATCAACAAACAAGTGCTAGCTAGGTTGAGGAGAAAAGGGAACCCTAGTGCACTATTGGCGGGAATGCAAACATGTGAAGCCACCCTTGAAGACAGTAGGGAATTTCCCCAGGAAGCTAAAAATGGTACTGCCTTTTGATCCAGTGATCCCATTGCTGGCATTTTACTCTAAGAATCCTAAAACACCAACTCAAAAGAACCTATGCACCCCAACGTTCATAGCAGGCTAATTTACAGTAACCAAGTGCTGGAAGCCACCTAAGTGCCCACCAGTAAATGAGTGGATAAAAAAACTGTGGTACATTTACACAATGGAATACTATGCAGCAGAAAGAAGGAAGGAACTCCTACCCTTTGCAACAGCATGGATGGAACTGGAGAGCATTATGCTAAGTGAAGTAAGCCAGGAGATGAAAGACAAATATCATAAGATCTCACCTATAAGTAGAACCTAATTAACAAAACAAACAACTGAGCAAAATAGAACCAGAGGCATGGAAATAAATAACAAATTGACAGTAACCAGAGGGGAGGCAGGAGGGAAATAACATGGGAAAGAAGGGAAAGGGTCATAAATGAACATGTATAAAGGACCCATGGACAAAATCAAAGGGGGTTAGGATTGAGGGTGGGAAGCGGGGGTGGGTAGGGTGGAGGTAAGTGGTGGTGAGAAAATGGAGACAACTATATTTGAACATTAATAAAAAATGTCAAAAAAATTAAAAAGATAAAAAGTTATTCATGGGAAAAAGCAATCTTCCATGAAATCTCCAATTTTCCTATGGCTCTCTAGCAACCACACTTATTTAATTAATCTGGAAGTATTCAGTCTCTGTTTTAGTGACTTTCTTTTTAAATGAAGTGAATATAATTTACTTTCTGTTCATTTGGTATCGATTAGTGGCATACAAAATTAAACATTTTAAACTAAAAAAACAAGAACATCATGCTTTGTGACGTGAGGGAGAAGAGTGTCAGTTGGGGTGGATTATTTCTACAGTGTTATAGGAACACACTTCTCTCCCAACTAACATCAGGGAATGGAACTCCACCTGAGGCATAAAAGTAATAGTACAGGGTTTACCCTCAGTTTCTATAAAGCAAACACTGAAAATTAAATTGATCCAGTGATTTGAATAGAACTAAAATGAATTCACATGACTAATTTATGTCTTGGTGATTACATTTCATGTATTGCATATCACTGAGATGTACACAATGCATATCAAATTTAGAGATGAAATTGCCAGTAACTTTGTAACTTTCTGAAGTGACATGAATATGTATCATGATGCATTACTTGTGATCAGTACTTTATGCAGGATGTCAACTAGGACCCACATAACTTCCAGCCCGACGAAACAGTGTATAACTTCACAGTCTTCTAGGAAAATAGCATTCTATGGCACTTCCTGTTTGGTACAAAGGTAGTTCAGACGCAAACCCTCACATGTCAAATCTTAATTTCACAATTTTTCATATTGATGTTACTCTTGGTTTAGTAGCAAACAGAAGATCCATGTGCAAGAGTATTTTCTAATCATTTGGCAGTGGCACTTTCTAATTCAATAAGCAAATCCTACAACTTCTTAAACTTTTTGACATTATGCAATTTCTGTCAGTTGAGTAAAGATGATGAGTGTACCAGGAATGGTTTTCTTACTGTTCCCTTTCTGCAAGTATTTTTCCTAAACTATGTTCTTGAAGGTAACTTCTTTGGGTTTTCATTTTCAAATGTCTTTCTGTCAGCATTCTGAAACATCTGGCAGTACATAAACACATTCTAAATAGTCATTAGACTGTGTGAGGAAATTTAAAAAATGATGTAGTCTAGTCAAGTTTTTATTTTATTATTTTTTTTATTTTTGCTCAATAACAGTTGTCCACATTTTCCCTCATTATTCTCCCCTGCCCTACCCACCCCAACCTCCCACATTCAATCCTCCCCTCACCCGTTGTCATTGACCATAGGTCCTTTATACACAATCCTTGACTTGACCCTTCCCCTTCTTTCCCCGTTATCCCCCTCCTCCTTTCCCTGTGGTTACTGTCAGTTTGTTCTTCATTTCCATGCCTCTGGTTCTGTTTCGCTCACTTGTTTGTTTTATTAATAGGTTCCACTTATAGATGAGACCATATGGTATTTGTCTTTCACCACCTGGATTATTTCTCTTAGCAGAATGCTCTCCATTTCCACCCATGCCGTTGTGGATGGTAGGAGCTCCTTTCTTTCTGCTTGGTAGTATTCCATTGCATTAATGTACCACAGTTTTTTGATCCACTCATTTACTGATGGGTGCTTAGCCTATTTCCAGCACTTGGCCATTGTAAATACTGCTGCTATGACCCTTGTTTTTACCTGGGAGATTGTTTTACCTTTCACAGATAAAAATTACAGACCCAGAGATATTAATATGTCAAAGGTAAAAAATTTAGTTAATGGTAGTGGTAAAAATGAATATTCCCTATACTGCATTGCTTTTAATGCCAATCTACTTTGATATTTTAGTAAGCATCACACAATGATCAAGGCCAAATATCTCTGATGGAAATAGATCCTGCATTCAATCAAGGCAAATTTTGACATAATAAAGAAGCAAGGAGTTGAGCTACCAGCTCCAATTTTGAGAGTTAGCCCTGAAATGGAAACAGAGCATAGTCATAAGCATATGCCTAACTCTTACAACATCCTGTGGTAATGGTGGAAATATAATGGTAGTAAATAAAAAAAGATAGTGTCTATAGACCTTTCTCAAGGCTCAAGGCACACAATTGCTCAGTGTGACAACTAGTGTGATGGCTACAGGCCACCAAAGAAAGAAAATCTATTTGAGCAGGCAGCAAAGCAATAAATTGACAGCTACCAGAAAAAGAGAACATCTCCACCAGCACCTAAGCAAGGCTGTCAGAGTGCCCTAAGCTGGATCAAGTAGCTATCGGCCAGTCTCCTTGTCAATGAGGAGAGAAATCCAGTTCCCTTAATTTCTGTTTAAGTTTTATGCAGAGTCTACCCTTCTGTTACTCCTGTTCTTTAACTCAGATATTCTTAGTTACCATTGTCAAAGCTTAAAACATTTAATTAATCTGATAAGGATATCATAATGTAGTTGCATATATTATACAACAGACTGGGTTGAGGAAAGTAACATTATCAGCAGTATACAAGCCAGTTGGGAAATTCCAGAACTTTGCTATTTTTTGAAAAGCTCTTTTTCAGAAGTACCAAGCCAAACAAGCAAACAAAATATAACGGCTCATAGGTTTTGAGTTTCAGTTAATTAATTAAGACTCTACTGTGATTTATTTTATTCTATCTTCTCATTTCAATGCAAGATATAATTCACTGCCTACTTTTAGTTACATATTCTCACTGTCAAAAACAGGAAAGGGCAAAACACAAAACAACATCAAATATCTCTTATAATGCAATCATCAAAACATAAAAACTATGTGTTATCCTTCCAGTTTTTTTTTAATCACACACAATTATATTGCAATCACACTCTATGCTCATCTTATTTTGTACTCAATAATAAAAATAATTTTTAAGATTAATGATTTTGAATGACATAGATATTAAAGATATACAAAAATAATAATAACATAGTGAAAAACACATAGGGTAACGGACCCAGGCACATAGACTGTAGCAACACATTGCCTGGCATTCATCCTAGCTCTGCTACATAAAAACTGTGTGGCAGGGCGGGGGCTAAAGCACAGACTCACTGGTCTCGGGCACTTGTCTTAACCTTCTGTACGTCAATGTTCTTATTCTATAGAAATTATTTTAAATAAAATCTAGAGTATCGCATTACAGTAATACGCCACAGTGCATGCTCATAATGCCCTTAGTTTGATTTTTAAGTTGGCTCTAGTTTTCTAGGTTTTTTCTTTATTATTTTTTTCCTATTTATACATAATTCTGCAATGATCCTTCTAGTTCTTCTGCAAAACCTAGTTTCCTGAGGATCAATTCCTAAGTGTGAAATCATAATCCAAGAGTATGTAGTATACTTTTTAAAGACTTTTGATACATAAGATTGAATTATATTCTGGAGGTACTATGCCCATCCTAATACACATTTACATTAAATATTATATGAGGAGTGCTGTGAACCTTTCCAATGTGTGTGTGTAAATAAAATAGATGCTAGACAGTATATATGTGTATTTTAATCCTTGTCAGGTCGACAGGACATAAATATAAACAAAATATTTTTCAGTAGCTGCACTTTAAGCTTATGAAGAACAATTTTTCCCACTGCTGAATGTATGCACTATAAAAAAAACACAGATTTTGACCCTTTTCACGCTCATGATCCTAGAGATAGATAATAAATGTTTTCCTTTCTTTTAATTGTGAAGAAAGTAAGTTGTGATTTGCAGTACCTGTAAATGTGTCTGCAGACTAAATTCACGTATTTGTGTGGCTCAAACTTTTAGGTTAATAATTTAGTTTAAAAGTAATCTCATATTTAACGTAATTCTGAGAAATCAGCAGAAGCACCATTATGTTTCTCAGGATGGCCTCACCTTCAACGCAAGCCTCTGAAATTTCACCAGATAAATGTTCAAAAAATCTGACTTTGAGATTTCATAACACATATATTGGTCCTTATCAAAATATAACCCAGGAGTATGGGTATTCATTGAGGATTTTCTAAATGAATTAATTTTTCTCTGTATTTTCAGTTGACATTCTGTTCTAAGGAAGAACTTCTTTATTATTTATATACTTAATTTATTCATTCATTTATTTATTTTGTTCAATGCTATAATCATTTACTTTTATTATTGATGTTGATGCTCATTTAGCCCCACAGGTTGTCAGGAAGACTTCCTTCTCCTCTTGATATGTTCTTTAATAAGATTAAGCAATCTTAATCTTTTCTTAGCACAAAATACTTTTCTAGCACAAAAATTATTTCAAATATATCAGATATTTGTTTGCTTCTGCCCTGGAATTAGTTTCAAGCAATTATCTTTAATGCTTTAGTGGATCTGGGTTTAAATGTGCTCCTGGCTACTGGTGTATTAGGCTTCTAGACCATTTTGTCACTCTCTACAAAGAAAATGTATGTATTTTCATGTATAAAATATGCATTTTTTCTATCTACCTACAAATAGAAAAGTAAGACCTATATTTGTTATTGCAACTATAAGAGAAGAATATAAGATTTTGAAGATACATGTAAGAAGCGAGCAACTTTAAATGGTTGTGAATAAAAGTATTAACTTACATAAATTTGAAAGGAAACTGAAATTTTAAAAATCAATGTATGGGTTAAATACCAGATTGCACTTAGGTGAAACTATAATCAGCAAAATAAGAGACAGGCCCACAGGGAACACTTAGACAGAAAGTATTAAACTTTCCTTAATATTCCTAAATATTTAATATTAAGTAATTAGGTCTATAGTAAAGGAAGAACAAATCAAGAACATACAATATGTATCTAGTAAAATTTTTAGAAAAAGAAACTGGGAAATTGGACATTTCTATATTTAAACAAGTAATAGCTGAGAATTTGCTAAAACAAACAAACAAAAAAATTCTCAATTCACAGATTCAGAAAGTTCAAAAATTCCCAAGAACATAGGTCAAAGAAACCTAAAATAAAATGTGAACTATCAGCACATTCTTCAAGGCACAGAAACCAGAAAGAGTATTCAGTTTAGCTTTGCTGGGGTTAGCGTGGCAGAAGACTTCTAAATACTAAACACCAGCATTGGACATAGAAAGACAGTAAGAAATAATTTATGTGAACAGCATCATAATTATATTCTAATAGCCAACATTAAGAAGAGCTATAACTCCTTAACAGTAAAATATATTTTGAGGAAAAAATAAAGTTATTTTTATGGCTAATGAAGATTGCACTAATTAGAAGAAAAGTAAAGTCAGATTAAAAACAATAGATGTACAAATCCTAAAGTAAAACTTGATGAATATCTGAAAAAAAATAAGTGAACACACAATATGGAGCAATACTAATTACATGTTTTGAAGAAAAATAGAACAGAATAAAAACAAAATGTGTAAAAACAAAAACATGTAAGTAGAAAATGTGATGCTCCTACATTTTAAAGTGATATAAATTAAAATAGAAGACAGTATAGCAGGAAAACAAGTATAAAAAGAACAATGAGTTTGAAAGCAAATAATTAGCAATGTCAAAATAAACTTCCTTCAGGCTTTACAAAAAAGGAGACAAAGTATAGAACTTTATGCTATATCTTTTGCAAAGAAGTGGGAAAACCTGATCTATTCAAAGGACTCAATCTTCAGAAACAGCTCTGAATACACACAAACACACACACACACACAAGCCTTGGATTTACCTGACAATGATTTTAAGAAAACAATCATAAACATGTTTAATAAGTTAAAGGATAACACAGACAAATAAAGGAAACTGGAATAATGATATATGAACAAAATGAGAATAATAACATACATTATAATTAAGCAATGAATTGCAAACATAGAAAATGCAAACATAGAAAATTTGAGAAAATACATGAAGAGCTACTACAATTCATAAATTAATTTTGAAAAATTGTCTTATATAATGTTAATATGTAATGATTTTATATTTTAAACTACTAAAGCGAACAATTGGAAAATAAAATTACACAGACAATTAATTAATGATAACACCAAAATATGTAACATATGAATAAATCTAACAGAAAAAGTTTAATATCCCAACACTAAAACCTATGTTTTCTGAGAGAAATTAAATAAGATTTAATGAAGAGATTCATGGAACATCCAGTTTTGTTAGTATGAGGAGTCTTTCCAATCTACAGTTTCAGTATAATGGCAACTGTAATCCCAGCTGGCATTTTTATAGACATTGCTAAATTTGGGGGATTTTCTTTGAAAATTGATTCAAAATTATAAAGAACCTAGAATTCTCTAAGCGTTATTTTAAAGCAAAAAAGATGGAGAAATTTCTCTACCATATTTCAATATTTAATATAAAGTTATATAGTAATCAAGGCCACTTAGTATTATGAAGAAAATGCATGTAAATATAAATTGAACACATAAATGTACTCACAAATACAGGGCAGAGCAAAAGTAGGTTTACAGTTCTAAGTACCAAAAATACAGTTTATTCTTGTATTATTCATTAATTATTGTATTATTTTTCATGTGAATAACTGATACTAAAGAAACACAATCTGAATAGTATTTAAAAAAAAACAGTCCTGGCTGGTGTAGCTCAGTGGATTGAGCGCGGCCTGGGAACCAGAGGGTCCCGGTTCGATTCCCAGTCAGGGCACATGCCTGGGTTGCGGGCCAGGTGCCCAGTGAGGGCCATGTGAGAGGCCACCATACATTGCTGTTTCTCTCCCTCTCTGTCTCCCTCCCTTCCCCTCTCTCTGAAATAAATAAATAAAATCTTAAAAATAAATAAATAAATAAATAAATAAATAAACAGTTAACATAAACCTTTATTCTTTGCATAAAATTTATCTCAAAGTTTATCATACAACTAACTATAAAATGTTAAACTATAAAACATTTAGAAAAAAAAAGATTGGGAAAGGAAATATTTGTGACTTTGGTTCACTCACAAAGAAAAAAGGTGAAGAAATGGATGTCGCAAATACTAAAAACCTCTGTTATTTGAAAGACATCGTTAGGAAAGTGAAAGGCAAGCTTTAGATTGTGAAATAGTTACAAAACATGTACCAGATGAAAGATATACACACAGAAAATACAAAGAATTCTTAAAACTCAATAAGGCAAGCAACGCAATAAAATGGGTAACAAATTTTCAGAAGTACTTCCCAAAGACGATAGAAGAATAGCCAAGAGACATATTAAAAATAAGCAATATCATTATTCACAAGAGAAATACACACTAAAGTCACAGTGGAATAGGATGGCTACAACTTGAAAAACAAACCTAAGAGAATACTGGTGAGGGTGACTAAGAAACTCTCAAGCATTGTTTCTGGGAAGGTCAAACAGTGCAGCCCGTTTGGAAACGGACTTTGCAGTTTCTTGACAGGTCCTCAGTGCGGGGTGCATGAGAGGCAACTGCACACTGATGTTTCTCTCCCTTTCTTTCTCCCTCCCTTCCCCTCTCTCTAAAAATAAATAAATAAAAAGTCTTCTAAAAAGTGCATATTAAAACCTAAATTATTTTATAATATTTAGAATTTTATAAAATTCAGTGATATTTCTCCAAAATTTCAAAAAAATAGCCCAACACATTACATTGATCAAAATAATACAGTAAAAATGAACATTAAACATTACAACTAATAAAATCATGTTTACTTTTTGTGTTATGTAAAAATTAAATAATTGCATTTTTGTGTTTTAATTGAGCATTTTTAGAAGAAACACAATAAAATAAAAAGATATTTTTTTAAAAATTGCTTTTCATAATCTTTCATTAAATATAAAGTTTGAAAGTAAAACTAAATAGTTGGACTAAAATTCTTATTCTTCCATAGTTTGATAGGAATAATAAGATACCAGAAAGTACATATAGCTTCTTAAGTAGCATATAGAAATTTCAATACACAAATGTTACTTCTAAAAAATAATACAAATCAAGAAGTTTGGGGGGGAATTACTGTTCTAGAGACATTTATTCTATTGAGAAAATATTACTTATAATATTATTTTTCTTATGAAAAGAAAATACCTTACTTCTTTCACACATTCCCTTTTTCATTGCCTCTTCACTGTATTTACTTATATTCAATCAGCTCATTAGCTTAGAGATAACTACTGGTCGAACCCAAAGTAAAAAAGTGTTTAACTACCTTTTTAAGCAGTTTTCAGTCTAGGGCTGACAAGTGAATAATAATCAAAATACAGTGAGATAAGCAAGATGAAGAAATATTTTAATTAGATAAAGTAACTTGCCCAATAAAAATAGCAGATAAGTGGTAAATTTGATTTTTGAATCCATGGCTTTATTTTTTTATTTATTTTTTATTATTTTTTTTGTTTAATTACAGTTATTTGCATCCTCTCCCCTCCTCCCTCCCTTCGCCTCCAGCCCCACCTCCCCCCTCAGCCTCCCTCCTCCCCCTTAGTTCTGTCCATGTGTTCTCTACAGTGATTCCTGAAAACCCTTCTCCCCATTGTCCCCTCCCCTCTCTCCCCTGTCTATTGTTAGACTGTTCTTAATTTCTGTGTCTCTGGTTATGTTTTGCTTGTTCTCTGCTTTTGTTGGTTATGATCCGGTTAAAGGTGAGATCATATGGTATTTGTCCCTCACTGCCTGGCTTACTTCACTTAGCATAATGCTCTCCAGTTCCATCCATGCTGTTGAAAAGGGTATAAGCTCCTTTTTCCTTTCTGCTGCATAGAATTCCATTGTGTAAATGTACCATAGTTTCTTGATCCATTCATTTGTAGATGGGCACTTAGGTTGTTTCCAGCACTTAGCTATTGTGAATTGTGCTGCTATGAACATAGGAGTGCAAAGGTTCTTTTGAATTGGTTTTTCAGGATTCTTAGGGTATAATCCCAGTA